>JALIZF010001164.1:0-160910 GCA_029948255.1 Telmatactis stephensoni
TGTATGGGGTAGGGCATGGCATGCATGGCGAGCCTCGTTATCATGTTAAACACATACATTTCTTTACAAAAATTCCACAAGAATATTTAGCTTAAAAAATTCATAACTTCATCAGTTTAAGGATAGTCTTTATGAAACTCTGCAATTTTACTAATATCGATGTGATGAATTTGATACTGAATTCGTTTTTCCAATAAATCAAATATTTTATAATGTCACGATAGCATGATAAGGGTCTATTGCACAATAACTTCTTCCAGTGCAAATGCTTGTACTCCTCTTCCCAGTCCTCCTCCCAGAGGTGGCTTTCTTATGAGTGAAAACCAAGTGATGCAACAGTATCCTCGTGTTTGTGTTTCATCATTGTATCCTCCAAGGGCTAGTTTTCAGGAGCGACATAAGCAGAAGCGGTAGGATCATATGCAAACTCAGTATGCACTGTTTATTGTCTTGTTTTCAGGTGAGAAATGCAACACTGAGTCTGCATATGTTGCTTCTGCTTCCATTGCTCCGCTCGTGAAAACCAGCCCTAAGCCAGTAATAATTTTGTTTTAGGAATGCCAGGTCAAATGGGTGGCCCAAGACCACCCCATGGTATGATACCACCTTTCCCTGGTCAGCAACCACCACCATTTGGAATGAATCCCAACATGGGGCATTTTCCCAATCAAGGAATTGGTATGGACAAACCACCAGGACCAATGCCTCAACACATGGTAAATAAATGCCCAACAAATTATTGCTTTCAGATTTGATTTATAAACAAGCAATGAATTATATCATTGATCTTGTTTCATCAACCATTAGTAATTTTATTACCAAGCTTTCGGGCCTAAGGCCCATCATCAGGGTAAATGGAATCAACAAATTAAAATCGTTACAAAATCCACGTACGCTTATGGTGTTAACAACATTATCCTCGAGCGCTCACAATAACAACAACGAGCGCGAGCTACCACTAAGGTTGTGTTCTAGAATTATACTATTTACAATTTAATAGAGGAATATAATTATCAGGCAGTTTTCTGCCGGAGTCTCTATTAAAAATAGCGTTCTTGTTTTTTGAAATATAACATGCCTCTGCCCATTTACGCTGGTGCCATCTTCCTTCTGACTCTAAGATCTTAGCATCCTGCCATGCTATCGAGTGTCCACAATTTAGTGCGTGTTCAGATAACGCTGATCTTTCTTTTTGTAACGATTTTAATTTGTTGATTCCATTTACCCTGATGATGGGCCTTAGGCCCGAAAGCTTGGTAATAAAATTACTAATGGTTGATGAAACAAGATCAATGATATGACTAAACCAACCAACAAAGAAATATTAGATATAGTTAAGCAATGAATTATTTTTCATTCCTAGCCACCTGGTATGCCTGGAGCAGAAATGGGTAGTGATCCTTACTTTTCAAGGATGGGTGAGATGAAATTCTTCTTTTTCCTACATTGCACCTAAATTTCTCCTTCTCTCTATTTCCCCTCCCTCCCTCCCTCCCTCCCTCCCTCCCTCCCTCCCTCCCTCCCTCCCTCCCTCCCTCCCTTCCCTCCCTCCCTTCCTTCCCTCCCTCCCTTCCTTCCCTCCCTCCCTTCCTTCCTTCCTTCCTTCCTTGCTTGCTACATTGCTTCTTTCCTTGCTTCATTGCTTCCTCTTTTCCTTGCTTCCTCTCTTCCTTGCTTTCTTCCTATTTTTTCTGCTTTGTGGAAGTTGAATGAAAGATACAGTGCTAGAACAAAAATTCCCATCAAAGAAACTTTCCAATTGGTGACCCTATGGTCTATTGCCCTAACAAAGCAGAGGAAAAAAGAACTTCCACTTTATCCAATGTCAGTGCTATGCAGTCTTTCATTACATTCTTTCCTACATTCTAACATTGCATCCCAACATCTATGTACCCCAACTGTAGGTAGATCATTGGTGTACAAATCCAGGGGTTATGGGTTCAAACCCCACTGGGGTCTGATAATTTTTTTTTCAGTGGGATTTCTCTTCTAGCACTGCATCTTTCATTCAACTTACACTTCATTCTATTCTTGCCATTTGTTATCCTATTTGTCATCCATTCCATATCAAACAATTGCCTTAAAAAACCTGTCGTTCGTATTCACATCCATATATGGTAATCTTACCTTATTTGGAAGTACGTTTGAACTCTTTTTTGGTGTTTTTCTTGGTTTTTAAAGCCCAAAATCGCCCAAAACTTACAGAAGTGATAGCGAAAAGACTACTTAACACCGCCATCTTGTAAATACCCCGTATGTAGATAAAGGGAGCCCGATTCTCAAAAACACAGGGATCCCACACGAACGACATACAATTGTTTGATATGTATATCTGCTAAAACTATCAGATGCTAAAGGATTCACTCTTCCTTTTTCCTTCTTTTCTCTCTAAGGGATTTAATCACATTTTCCCTTGAAGTTGTTTTAGCAGCCTTGTTTATGTAGGAATTGTGTACCACAACAGAATAGACCGTTTGCCATTTCCCAAGATACATTCAAGTGAGTCCGGTACTAGCCAAAGCCTCAGTTCCAGTGCCAATAAAGCAGCTTTAGTTGTTGATTAAACAACTGTAATTTACATTGTAATCCTTGTAATATACTAGGAGCAAGGACAGCACAGTTGGTTAGTTGCAGCTTTTGGTGCGAGAGGTCCCAAGTTCAATCTTCAGTGATCTCACATCCTTTTTTCAACTTCTTTCCTGTCTGTATAGGTTGAAGTAGCTTTAAATATCTGTAAAACAAAGCACTGATGGAGAGAGGGGGGTTGAATGAAGGAATGAATGCACCATCGGCTTCCTGGACGACTAGCTTTGCTTCTAGCTGAAGAAACATTAAATATAGTGCTTTACCTTTATGTGATAACAAAAAATATATACTGTAATGAGAACAAGGCTTTTGCTAGTACAGTATTCACCCAACTGTATCTTGGGAAATGGCTATTTATTTACAGTATTTCCTAGCACAGTAAAAGCCTGTAACTGTAGTTAAAGCATTCTTGCTGTTTGTTTATTTATTACCTGGTTAATTGTTAGGTGGAATGGGTCAACTTCCAAGACCTCCTGTTGCTCCTCATGTCAATCCTGCCTTTTTTCCTGAAGGGCCACCAGTAAGTACATGTTGCTGTGATTCCCATGTAGCTGTTTAGAGCGGTTTTCGTATGAGTGGGAAACTGACCGTACCAGTTACGGTCAATGCACAGTATGGTTACAGCAGGAATTTCAAATGTTTTTATAGACATTACGGCACTGACACGGTCACGGTACGGTACGGTCAGTTTCCCACTCATACGAAAACCACTCTATTAGATTATAAACTAACATGTTATGGCTGTGTGTAAGAGTCAAATGAAGCATGATACTTTACAGTGTTAGTACTATAAGTGTTGTTTTAGTCATACTATGGATATTATATTAAATAATTACATTAAACAAATAATTGGCATAATGACTACAGTGTTTAGGAGGCAGCGCAATCGAGTGGTCAGGGAGCTAATTCCATAGACCAGTGGTTGAGGGTGAAGTTCTAGATAGTCCCTAGTTCTTCTCGTGCTTGTATACTATGCTTGACTCTACAGTATACAAATGTAGCTTCCTGGTAGTTCTTAATCAGTGTTTATACTTGTATTAGTTTAGCCTTGTAAAGCACTTTGAACAAGTATTGGTACATGTACATGCTGTATAAGTGATTTATTTTATTGATTACAGCCTGACTTCAATGCAATGGCTAACAGAACAGATCCACAGTATCAGGGAAGACCAGGTACAGTAGTATACAAACAAATTGTAACAAAATCAAGGCCTGTCCATTCTGATTGGATACTTGGATTTTGGTGCACTTTATAATTGCATACTATGTGAGGTTGCACTCATTATTTAAGTGAAATGATTCACTTACATAAACACCTTGGAGGGGGGGGGGGGTACTCCACTATATATGCTATACAGGTATACCTATTTCAAAAAAGGTTGTCGTATGAGAGGTCGCAAGCCTACATTGTACGCGACTAGACCGAAAAGGAACATGGGTAGTTGCAAAATTTCCCTCTCTTTTTCGCATTGGTCTTGATTTTAAAATAAGCAAATGAAACTCTTTGATGTATTAGGTCATGGCAAGCTGAAGTTGAATTATGGTGTGGATATTTGTGTGGTTTTATAGCTTTAATAAGTCTACCAATGCTTCCTTTCGGGTGAGTCGCATAGGCTTTTGCTGACAACGTTTACTGAAATAGGTGTATGTACCGCCTGATAGAGTATGGTTTTTGAGCTCCCGGGTCTGGGGTAGGGTTACCATTTCAGTCTGGGATAGGGTAGTACATGTAGTTAGACGTTTAAAGCCCACTTTTCACAACCAGTGAAGCAGAAGCGGAAGCAACATGTGTAGACTCAGTGTTGTATTTCTTTCCTGGGAACTTTGAACTTTGTTTTAAGTGTGAGAAAAGACAATGGACAGTGAACTGGTCCATAACAACTTAATCGTCTGTTTTGAGGGGCCGTTGTCGAGAAAATGAATAAACTAAATACCATGAGTGTTGTTGCAGGAGATGAATACAATGAAAGTATCAAGAGAAACAGTGCTGTAGCAAGCAGTGCTATCAAGAAAGCAATGGCTGATGCTAACAATGGTGATAATGAGAGTGGAATAGAAACATTAGTAACAGCAGTGTCATTGATTAAACAATCTCCATCAGCTAATGATGAAACTTGTCAGGTACAGTGGTAGTTATTTCATTGTTCATTTCTATATCATGTGGTATGGGATATAGTGCTTGTCACTGTTTACTAACAAACAAATTGTAATGCTAATGTGCCAACCATTTTCACAATAACATTTCACAAGTTCCTTTGAAAAAATAGCCAATCACTCTCTGGTTGGCACATGAATGATAGAGGCTTATTGTATCTAACTAACCAATCAGGTTCAAGGCTAAAGGTATGAAAGCTGGCCCCGAAAGCCCATCAAGTCACTTGCTGCTCACACTTCTTGAGCATCACTAGCCAAAAAGCAACTGACGAAGATAGCTATTAAAGTTAGTGAAACCGGTCTTGCTACATGTACGAGGTGTCTGGCACCTCATCTTTGGTCAGAGCGAAAATCCCGAAAAGAGACTAGTTATTACTCTACCATATAATGGTAGTGTGAAGTCATTGGACATAGCGGCAGGGCAGTGGCAATATTACAACACTGTATGTCAACATGAGAAGCGCTATTGCTCATTTCCCTGTCATTACACAATAGGCAATTATTTTTCTGGGAACAAGAAATGTCTCTATTATTAAAGGAGAACTGAATACTGAATTAAACCTCTTTTCTTTAGAATCTTTAGACTTACAAGAACAATTTTGGATTGCAAAAAATGGTTCGGAGAAATAAAATGTAAAACATGCTGATTCCGCACGCTTGGACTAAAAATCTGTGGGTGCTCATAAAGATATCAGCAGTAATAATATGAGTCTATGACGTTAATAACACACTTGCAAAAATTTCTCATATGATTGGCTGAGAAGTGTTCAATTTATTTGAAACACTTTTTTTTCAGGTTATTATTTTCTAACCTTTCTACTGCTTCCGAAGTTAAAAAAACTCTAAGATGAATCATTGAGTTTAAATACAACAAGTGATCAAAATACGTCGTACTTTGAAACCTAAATGGCTTAAGGAATGCATTGTTAAAAAGTGACCCAAAAAAACATAAACCTCGAAGTGTTCTTGGTTCAAGTGTCTTCAAAAAAAAACAAAAATTCTCGGAAGGTTCTTGCGTTTTGCCTCAATGTATTTCAGAAAGTCGTTTTTAAATCTTAAGATTTTAAAGAAAATAGGTTTAATTTAGCATTCAGTTCCCCTTTAACTGTCAATAATACATCTAAAACTGGAGTGCCACATTTGTCCAGACAGAATAGTATGTCATTGTTCCCAAGGGTATGTCTACCAAAACCCCATTGTAAGGACATTGTACCAGATGTGATAAACTATGTATTTCATTGATATTTTATTTCATATGCAGTTCTTAGTTCAGAATCTACAAAGTTGTCTTCAAGGCCTAGAATCAAAAATGCTGGAAAGAAGGTTAGTTCTTATTGTAGATGCACATTTACATGTGATCCATTCTTTTAGAATCCTCTCAATCTCATGTTTGACAGTGCTGTATGTCTAGTTTACAGTCCTCAGTAGAACTGACTTGGTGCATCTATTAACTATTTGAATGGTGCAATGTCAGAATATGTTGATTTCACATTGATTTAATTTTTTATCTTTGGTTTAAGGCACGGTAATACGAGCAACAAAATCGTGCAACTTGTCGCGCAACATTGTTGCGTTGCAAGTTGCAGAGCAAATGTTGCTCGTATACCACCCCGCGCACAACAAATTTTCGTTGTTGCAAAAAGTATACAGTGCTTCTACTTCGTGCAACAAAGAAAAATTGTTGCGCGCGGGGTGTTAATACGAGCAACATTTGCTCTGCAATTCGCAACGCAACAGTGTTGTGCGACAAGTTGCACGATTTTGTTGCTCGTATTACCGTGCCTTGACTTCTAGAAGCAACTTTTTTCTAGTGGCAATTGCAGAAAACATAACTAACGTATCAAGTGTGTATGCTTTTGGTGATGTTTTCATTTATTGATCAACTCTAGTCTTGGTCGATCAAGCAAAGATCATTTTGAAGATAAAGAAGACTACACGAGTAGCGACAGAGAAAGTTCATCAAGAAGACATCGACGACGTAGATCAAGATCACGTGAGAAAAGATCCCGATCACGTGATAGACGATCCCGATCACGTGATCGTGAGAGGCATAGTAGGAGTAGAAGGTATGCAGATTGATAAGTTTATCAGTAAGCCTTTTTCAAATCCAGCAAGACCTCTTTTTCTAGAGTAATTTTATTTTTAACCCCACGAGTTGCATTCTATTCTGTCTAATATTCTAAATCTAATTTGGGTCAAGGATACGTTCTGTAATTTTGGATTTTGTCAAAATCTTTTTGTATTGTATCCTTGTGCAACTACAAAGTATTGTGAACTTGAACTGGTTTAAGTATTGTCTGTATCTTTGTTTCGTCAGGTGATCTGTTGTAAAGGCAAACCTTTGTAAACACTGGACAGCACACCCATAAAACACGGTCAGATTGGCTCAAAAAGGTTGTCCATAGGATATTTAACAATTATTCCACGAAATCGAGTCGTGCATGAGCTGATAGCCGACGAGGCTTCGCCATGGACGACGAGATTGAGTGGAATAATTGTTTTATTATATTCACAACCAATTGATTTTGAGCAATAAGGAATTTTATTTTTATTTTCAAGCCATTTTCGGGCTATTTTAAACTGTCAAAAATCTCGTCGCCATTTGTTTTTCTGTACTCACGGGATATGAGCTGATAGCCTAGTAGTAGAGTAGCCAATCAGCGCGCGCGTTTGCTCATATCCATTGGTTGTGACTATAATAAATACTTATATCCCTGCATTAGGGAGTTTATTTGCAGTAACATTTAGAAAGTGAGGACATTCGAACAATGAACACTAAAGTTTTTCTTCAGGTTATTATTTTCTAATCTTTCTACTGTTTCAGACACTCTAAAATCAATAATTTATCAAATACACCAAGTGATCAAAATAAGTCATATTTCCAAACCATTGGCTCAAGGGGTGCATTTTAAAAAGTGTTCACGGTTCGAATGTCCTCACGGTAAACTAAAATTCTCCCAAGAAAGAAGCTTTATCATTTTATTTCTTTATATATTTCCTTCGGCTTCTGCTTTCATATCATTGTTCATCAAATAATTTCAATTACTGTACTGTAGAGTGATTTCTTTCGTCCCACGTGACAGTTCTTTTAGTATAAGGCTATGGGGCTGTTTCAAATTAAAAAGAGTTGTCCCTGGAAGTCGGGAAAACTCTTCTGTTTTTAGTGTCCCAAGGGAAAAGAAAACAAAGCTACCTAGATTACAGGGGCGGATCCAGGATTATCTTCAGGAGGGGGTGTACCGTCTTCAGGAGGGGGTGCACCATAATATAAATTAGAAATGGCCGAGAGGATATTTTGGAAAAATATTGAGATAAAAGGACTCAAAGTCGTTTCAGGAAGGGGTGCGCACCCCCTGCACCCCTCCCCTAAATCCGCCCCTGAAGAAGTCGAGGTTCTGTTACACGATGCCATTTTTTCTTCAGCTTGTCGTCGCAGAACAAGTTGTACGAACCATCGCAGTGGGGTTATACGGCGCAACACCGCAAAATGTTTTTTCATAGTGATTTTGAGCGATGCAAGGTTTGTTCCACGCTACAATGGTTTGTGCACCTTCTTTCGCTATTGCAAGACGAGCTACAGAAAACATTGCACCGCGTAAGAACGCCTTTATTTGCCTTCATATACGATCCGTGGCCAGACAAGTAATTCTTCAAGGCCTACTTGACTGTGTGTTTAATGGACAACGGTTTTGAGAACAACTGTGAATATTAAGATTATACAACGCCGTGCGAAAACTTATTTGCTAATTATTATTCCTTATGTAAGAGTTAATTACCGAGAACCGAGGCCTTTAGCTTTTGGCCCTTTTGCCTACGGCCCTCGAGATATATATGGATAAAAGCCGAGGCTCTTGGTAATTAACTGACGTGTTATATGACTGAGAAGATTTCTACACAAAAGATAGTCCGATAGGCTGTTAACGATCTGAAAACCAACCAACAAAGAATTATTAGATCTGATGATTGTTACTAAATTTACCAAGAGGAAATATCAAATAATTGGTTTTGAATTCTGTTCTCTGTAAAGTTAATGAACGTTATTTTATGTACAGAGAAAATTATTTTTTGGTTGGTAAATTTTGATCAGTTAACTCAGTAGTATATAGAGGTAAAAGGTGCGTGTACGAAAAGTCAATAGAATGAGATGGTTATGAAGCCCACCTACATTCATTGTTCTATCTTTTTGTTCACTTTTTCCACCCGTACAAAAGCATTCCTACATATATCATCAAGAGACCATAATACCAAGAGAGCGAAACTGGTAGTGATGTCTCGTGATATTGTGTCAACTTCCTGTTACTATATCCATGAGCATGCGCAACACTGGAACTTGAAGCGAAGGCCCTACTTCATGTTTGCTCCTTTGTTTTCTTTTTGGAGTTTGTAGTGTTTTCTAAATATTCCGTTCGATTGTCTTTGGTATACGCACGCAGATAGTCTCTTGCTTTTTCCTCCAAATTTTTTTACGTAGTACACGATACAACAGGGTTCACGTAGGTAGACAATGTATTAGACTTATGTCCACATGTATAGATGGTTGAGGGCAGTATTGCGGCAAACCGCAAACGACAAACAGCAAAAATTGACTTTCTCTAATATCTATATTAAGACCTTTAATACATAATGACCAAGGAAAACCCTGCGAAGAACAAAGGAAACCAACTCAATCATATAATGTCTTTACACAACGACCTACCCAACTAGTACACTCGCTAGTTTATTTGCTATTAGTTTGATAGTGTTTTTGTAGTAGTAAATACATGCATTGTTACCAATACTTATTCATGTTTTATAATATTTACAAATAAAACCCTTTACATGGTTGTTATGACTTTTTGATGGGATTTCTTCAGAGGCGTGTAAAGTGGATGGGCTGATTTCTTCGATCAGACAAGGCCTGATTTATACCGTAGATGACCGAGTAAGCCCCCCGTCTATAGCTACCCAGTCAATAAGCAACTGTCCCCTTTCTTAAATTCAGTTTTTGAGACCAACATTAACTAGCACAAGATGGCGATGTAAAACTTGCGACGTAGCTGAAAAATGTAACAAACTGAACTGCAGTCCTCAAATGTCTAGTGTGTTTTAGGCTATAGTTGTGAAAAGAAGGGTCAAATGTATCCGGTATTTCTTTCATATTTCCAAATTTTGAATAAGCTCCTTTGCTCAAATAAGCCTTCCTTTCGAATAATCCCTCGTCTACAAGACCAATTTGGGCAAATTGCAGGAGCCTCTGGGCTTGCTTAATTAAGCTTGTAGGAGGTCGAGGCAATCTGGGAGAATTAATGAGCAAACAGCTGCAAACGATATTACTTTCCATATCAACACAGCTTTTCAAAGTAGATTATATATTTATATGTAGTTTTTGAGGGCCACAGAGTTATCAGTGTTTGTCAAACTACTGTCATGTGTTTTTTTTTTACCCTCTGGAAATAAAGCCTATTATTAAAGTAACTACAGTGAATACATACGAAAAATATTTGAAATATTAAAATTAAAATATTTAAACTGTATTATTGAGACGATTGTGAATAACACCTACGTTCTTTCTTAACAATATTCTCCAACTGGGTAAGCCTTTTAGAGAATTCCATAGTGAAACTGCTCGATAATGAAAATTCCTTTGACCTGCGGCAGTACCCAGGATCCTGGAATGTCGATCTTCCCCTTATTTGGTGTATCCCTATTGTTACTTTCAGACCTCCTCTCGAATCTCTTAATGTATTTTCCATTGGTATGTAGAGTATCGCAAAGTGTTTTGCAATTAAGTGTTCAGTTCTTATAAGTTACGTAAGCCCATTGTTGGTTGGATTGCATATCGCACGGAGTGCGTGCAACACAGTGCTATTTAAGGATGTTCAGTTGTCCAGTTGTCCACTCACGCTCGCGGACCCGCATCCTGTGTTTAGTTTACCAGTAAGCCCACCCGCCCACCTCTTGTTCAGTTTTCCTTTTGTTTTCAGTAATTCAAATCTGCAGAGGTTTTTCTTTGTGTTTCGCCTGATACTGCACTATTCGTTTTTGTTTAGGCTTTTTAGAACGTAGACTGGACGGCATCCGATGCTTCCAAAGCGACAGGATTGTCGACTAGATTAAAGGCTGTAGAGCAGTTTGGACGTGTTCGAAGCTTCCCTCGACTCTCAATCAAGCAGTTACGCACTACCAAGATAAAGATACAAGTCTCCTACTATAGCATCCCCAGTCATCTGGAAGCAAGTAATAACTATGATAATATAGATGTCATTAGACAGGTATATTCTTTTGACGTTTTCTTTCGAGTTTGATGTCAAAGGGAAAGGACCTTAGAGTTTTTGGAAGGTCATCGGGCTTTCCAGTTTACTTTGGATGTCATAAATAACAACTCTAGATTTGCGTCACGTGAACACGCGTTTAAGAAAAGATCGTGGTAAATCTGAAGATTGAAAAGTACACGGCGGGCCCGTGTTATCATTTGGATTTAGTGCAGCGTCCATATATTTGCCAAAGGCCTCTTGTGAAAGGGGGGCGACGATCAAAATCGGTTAAAATTGGAAATGGATTATACCCAGTTGAAGTAGTAACTCAGCGATGACGGTGGATGCCTATGAAGAATTAGTTTTCCAAAAATTCTGCATTTTATGCCCATTATCACCGAGAAATATGAATTCAAAGCCAAGAGAACAATAGGTTCGAGTAAATGGCGTCATTTACCCACAATTTAGATGCTAATATACTTGATAATCATTTTGATCTCTCTCTTTTGAATATAAATAAAACGTTGCTGTGCGATTATAGGAGTCACTATTTAGATAAGTTCAACCGAGTTTCAATTCATGTTCAAATTTCATCGTCGTCACACTTTACGTTTTTGGAGACAAGAAGGCATTTGTTTAGCTCAATTTTTAGCCAACGGCAAATTTATTGAAACACAATGCAGCTTGCTCGTTGAATCGTAAGGCTCGAAATGATTTAAATTCCTTTGGTTTGCTGGTTAGACACTGAACGGTTTACCAGTCAGGGAACGCAAAAGCCGGCACATGCATGCCACCAGCCGGTTTATTGGCAGGGACGACTGGCAGTTGTCCGATGGGGTCTTTCAAATCCTCGAGAATCGACGGGGCCCACGTACAGCTTAAACTGTTTTACTAATTAAGATCAATAATATTGAATTTGCCAAATTCTTTTTATAAAAATCCGGTTGTTTATGGAACCGAATCCTTTTTCCAACATCTCGAAGGAGAAAACCGTTTGTAGTGCTCCTGTCTAGCTAGATCTGTTTTGATTCTCCCCATCATATCGTTGGACACTACACGTATGTCAAAGTCCTTGGTACAGTCCATTGTACACCATTTTGGCCTTCCGCTACTATGAGATTTTGGCCTTTAATCCAACAAAAGTATTATGACATCAAAGACCACGTATTGGAATTTGGCAGTTTAGCATATGGCGACATAATAGAAGACTTATTTATGTACTACAGTCGTGGCACGAAAACGACCGAAAAGATTATTTTGCCGACACGGATCAGAAGGCGAGGGAGAATTGCGGTGCATGGCGGGTGCGTATGTATATAGAGAGAACTGAGTCAGTTGGGAATTTGAATCTGTCTACGGTCAGTCAACGGCGCTTGAGTTATTTCATTTTGTTTGTTCCATAACTATCAATATTACTCGGATATCTAGTTTTAGACCTTCTACCCCAAAGGTCGCAGCATTGCATGTTAGGAGCGCACGTTTCCCAGCTTTTCCACAAAGTGTTTTTGGGGGATTTTCGTGTCCGGTATGCTGCTACATTTTCTCAGATTCGCTTTTACTTTACATAATTACCCTTATGCACTACGTGACGAATATAGACTTTTGATTGATCAACTGCGTCTTCCTTGCTGGCGTCTGAAAATTCCACCGGAAAAGTCATCGCTACACGGTTTAATTTAGGTCTAGCATATCTAGTTGGGTATACGTAAGTGCCCACGATGTTCTGGTCTAGGAGCATAATGGCACGTTTGTAAGTGTTTTTGACTAGTTATGTCGTTCCAGCGTTTCAACGCATTTTTTAAAAGTCTAGAATAGAATTTTCGTTTAAAGTAGGAATTTTTAGTAGCTCGTCAAGTTCAAGGTTGATCACGCAGTAACCCGTCGAATACGAAGTTCATCATTTGCAAGAAATAGCGTGTTGCTCAGAGTCACAACAGGCCTTCCATTAAATGATTAAGACATTTTAGATAGCAAATTTCTAGTAGGCTCTATAGTGCCATTCACTTTGAAAAGATAGTTATCAGAAGCGAAAATTAGAATTACCAGATGATCAATTGGAATCAGTTGATTGGAAGATAATTTTGTAGTACTCGGTGCATCATGTGCGGAATGTTCAACCCATCTTTATTAGTAACGAGATGCTCAAATCAGCCAAAAAATAGCGGATTAAACGTTCTCATAATACCTTACAAGACTAGACTGAATTGACTGCAAATCAGTTAGTGAAGTCCTCGACCTGTAAAGTTCTAACGACTACCCAGAGAACATTGTTTGGATAAACCACTTACAAGGAACAGCATGAAGTAGTTCAACGAAGTTGGCCAAGTTTCGAAGAAACTTAAGTCTATCGGATGAAGAACGAATCAATGAATAAGAGTGAGACAAAGGAGTTCAAGGATTCTAACATCTAGATTGGTTGAGGGATAGTTTGGCAGTAGATGTACGTGAATTAGTAAACGAGCCAGTTTGAAGTATCAAGGGCAGGTCACTGGACACTATAATATGCACTGGCCACGTCTTTGAAAAGACACTGGTCTTTGGGAAAGTCGGCGCTGGCCGCATTTGATTAAGACTATAGTAGGCACTTGGCATGCGCATTAAAAGGCACTGGTCTTTGGGCAAGTGGTTGCTAAGCGCATTTGATGAAGGAGCAGGTGTTCTTCAAGGGGTTCCTGGAAGAGGACTTGGTTTGGTTGTGCTGCCTGAATTCCACGTCACGTTAGAGACAGGTCTTACAAGTTGTTCTATGATTTCGGTGTTTACGTGTTGCTTTTGATTTTGCAGGTATTCTGGCGCCATTGACGTGAGGAGTCGGCCATGGCAGTGGCCCCGTGTCAAGCTCTTCTTTGAAGTTGTTGGACTAATTGTGGTTTTGTCTGTTTTTTTTTTGTTTTCAGTCTCTATTTGTGCGAGCCCGTCGTGGCAACGGCATACCCCAGCACTTGCAACCAAATTTCACCGATTCATTGGCCACCATGGTAGAGCTGTTTGGACTGGTCGAAGTTTCCTAAAGAAAATTCCTAAGTTCTATGGGTCTTCTGTGGTTGGTGTTCGACTAGAAAGATCCCGCATCTGGTTCGTTTTCATCTGGTGCCGTGGTAGCTGTGTATTTAGTGAAGCTGTTCAAGGACAAGACCGCAAGTTTTCTATTGTTAGAGCCCGGATTGTATATGTTCTTGAAGCAGATAGTTATCGTCTAAATGTCCTAGCAGTCTCTGGTTATCAGGGCTATGATGGCCAAGTAGTCGAGTATTTTTGCAAGTTATATTGTATAAAATCAATATATAAAGTAGATCATTTATATAGGGTTGAGTTCAGGCGTTTTGTTAATAAGTCAATAAGTAAACTTGTTAATTAACTAAACTTAGTTGGTTGTAGTAAATAAAACTGTGTGTCTGGGTCCGCAGCGAACCAACCATATAACCTGTTGTATGTCTGTTTGTCTCGTAATTTAAAGGGAAAATATTTTACATTCGGTTGAACGCAGTGAATTAGAATGTAAGTAAGATCGTCTGGGGTCAAACCCTTTAAGCACTTAAACACCAATACACCCTCCCTAACATGAGCATGGGTTTAACAATCAGCTATTCCAGTTCTCTCAGAACAGGGTTGATATGATCAAATTACGTGAGTGTGTTACGATCCTAGCAGCAAAAGTTTGGACATTAAAGTTTACTGATGTTCTTTCTTGATGTACCAGACCAGACCAGACCGATGAACAGTAGTATAGCTTACTGAAAACCAGTGCGTTGATTACGTTTAAAAGGGTTCTTTTGTCTACAAGGCTGCATGGATAAACAAGATGATGTAGTACCACGGCACACGGCACGGCACGGCAAGGCCCGGTACGGAATCTCGCCTCCCTTTCCTTTTGACCAATCACAATTTAAGAACACGGTCACACTGTACTGCCTGAACCAATCAAAACACCGACACACGGTACGGCTACGGCACGGTCACGGGGCTTGAGAATGGCTTTTTTTTAGCTAACCAATCACAATTCCCGAACACCGTCGTGCTTTTGGAGTGATCCAATCAAAACAAGCAAACACGGCACGGCACGGACACAGCACGGCACAAACCGTGCCGTAGTTTTTCAAAGTCATACGAAATCCACTCTATGTTCATCAAAACTCAGTGTGGTATCCATATACTCGTCTAATAACACACCTATAAAAAAATACTCGTTCCTGATTGGCTGCCGAGCTTTGAAATTTTCTTAATACTGTAATTAATTGCACATCTGCGATTAATTAATTGCACACATCCGGGAACTTTGCCTGTGAAATATTTCAAAACACTTAGCAAATATGCAATCTCGTACCCAGAGCCTGCGTCCCTCTTGGTCTGCGACGGAGAAACGAAAGGCTCTGGCCAATACAGTTATTTGGAGCACTCTGATTGGTTCAGATAGAACAATAGAAGTAGCGTTTGATTTTGCATTCTTCGCATATTTTGAGAATCGATTTTTCCCGGAATTATCCTAAATCATTACTTCCAGATCGATTTTCGATAAGTAAAATTGTTCAGAGTAGCCTGAACAATTGTCAGAATATAAAAAGATTGTCAGACTACTTCATGTCGAGAGGATATGAGCAAACGATAAGATTTAGTGCAGTTTTAATAGGAGATTTGTGGCCTGTTGGTCGTTGAAAAGGGCCGTTGGACTATCCACAGGAAGCCCATACAAGCTTTGAGAGCTGAAAGTTATAAACGAATAAAAAAATTTATCACTTACATGAAGTATTATTTACGTCGTCTTTGGTCTTCAGTAGCGATTTCAAGCCATTTAAGCGATTTTTAAATAATCTTCCCTTTCCAACTAAAGGAGAAGACAAGGACGGAGTCTTCGAGGCCTACTTCGATCCTTAAAGTCGCCTTAAGTCGCTTAAAGTCACCATAAATTGCACAAAGTTGCCTTAAATCGCTCAAAGTCCCATCGACTTTTTGGCCATTTTTTTTTTAATCGACCTGACAAGTACGCCTCCAGAACCGTCGACCCCTAGGCCTACTCCAGCCCTAAAGTCACCTAAAGTCGCACAAAATCGCCTTAAATCGCACGAAGTCGCCTTAAGTTCTATCGACTTTTTGGCCAATCTTTGCTTAAATCGCCTAAAGTCGCCTTAAGTTGCCCAAAGTCACGGCGACATTAGGGGCCGGAGTAGGCCTTCTTCGGCCACTAGATCGACTCGACCTACTCACGATCGGAGCACAATCTTTGCCATTAAATCGCTTCCAATCGCTTTCTAACTCTGCAGGGCAACGGAGGGATAAATTTCCAAGTCTATGATGCACACAGTGTCCCATCAAGTCCACTTACAGAGGCCAGCAGCCAGAAGAAAGTTTTAAAACTCCGCCATAAAATGGCCGCTACAATTCGCGGCAAGCAAATGATGGACCACTTCAACCAAACCAACCGAACGGTGGGAGGGGTCGTAATCAGGCATTCTGGTTATCTTTCATCCAGAATCGCTCGCGTTCTCTGAGGATTTGTTTTTTCTATCAGTTTCTATGCTCTCCTTTTTGATTTGTTCTATAGACATTATGAAGAGGCAGCATGGCCGAGTGGTCAGAGTGTTGGTCTCGTAATCTGGCGGTCCCAGGTTCGATTCCCGCTCTGGCCACTAGCTGAGACTGAATTTGTTCCGATTTCGATTAGTTCAAATTCAGTTTCTCGACCATGCTTGTAATATAGCCAACTGGTTCGCCTCCTCGCCAGTTGGGATTCTTAGCTACTTTATGTTGTCATTATACATTTCAGTTCAGTTCAGTTCAACCGCATTTGATTATATACATATAGATATTTGCGGTATATAAATCTTAAACATCATCATTATCATAACGTCTTTATTGAAATCGTGTCCGGGTGTGTTGATAAAGTGTTCAGCCAGTTCACAAGATTCGATGTTATTTCTGATATGATTACGATGATTATTAAGACGAATATAAAGCGGTGTCTCGCTTTTTCCAACATACTGTTTTTTACACTTAGTGCAAGAGATAACGTAGATGACCCATGGTGCTTGGCAGTCGAGTGAATGGAAAATTTTATATGTGTGACCGGAAGATGCGCTTTTGAATTCTTTACTTTACTTTAATAGTTTCCACAACTTATGGTTATGGGGAAGACCTGAACAGGAAATCCTTCCCTTACAAGCAGGCTACCCAATATAAATACAATGATTACAATATAAGAAGAGGAGAAGAGGAGAAAATAAATTAAAATAAATAACTAAAGGGAGAAAAAGGAAGAATCGAATATTTATATGTATATGTCAAAAACTGCACTCTTATTAAAGTGAATATTTAAAAATTATGACAGTATAACTGAAATACAGGTTTCTTCATTCTAAATTAAATTATAGGCACACTTATTTGGATCATGGAAATTCAAGGTCAACTACTCGATAGATATAAATCGATATATATCCCTAGTGTGACATTTGAGGAGGAATCATATCTAAGGGTCTCTAAGTATCCCTCCTGCCTAACAAACACTATATCCTACACCATATCTATCTTAAAATAGTAATCCTTAAGTTTGGACTTAAATTCAGATATAGTAGTTGATTCTCTAATGCTTAAAGGCAGGCCATTCCAGGCTGCTGCAACTCTTGGGAAAGAGGAGTTTCTTAAAGATTATATACACACTTATTTGGGTCGTAAAATTCAAGGTAATTTGATAAGTCTAAATCAGTATAACTATGTAAACATTTAAAGAGGAAAACCAAATCTAAGATTCCCTCCTAGCAGTCAATGACAATAAGTTCAGTTCTTGTAATCGTTCCTTGTATGGCTTGTATTTTATCATCAGCTTGGTTGCACGTCTTTGGACTGCTTCCAACATGTCTTTCAGAAAGATCTCATGATGTGGTGACCAAACTTCAGATGCAAATTCCAGGTGTGGTTGCACTAAGTGGACATATAATTTTCGGACTACATCAGTATGTGTCTCCTTTCCAACAGTTCGCTTGATCATTCGTAGAATCTTGTTTGCAGTGTCCACTTTTTTGATGACGTGGTCATGCCAGGTCAGTTTACTATTCACCATAACACCCAAATCCTTTTCTTGGGTAGCTTTGGTGAGCTCGTGCTGCCCAAGAAGATAGGTGGCTTCGAATGGATTTTTACGTCTTGTGACACAGAGATGTTTGCATTTGTTGGGGTTAAATCCTGTTGTCGTCATGATTTTGAATTTCTCTATAACACTTAGCGTCGTCGGCATAAAGCGGGATTAGAGTTCCAATGGATAGATCGTTTGCTATATCGTTGATATAGACCAAGAATAAGATGGGGCCAATTATAGACCCTTGAGGCACTCCGGAGGGGACCGTTTGCCATTCAGAAGCACTGCCCTCGATTATTACTCTGTGTCGCCTGTTACTCAAATAATCCTTGATCCAGGCAAGTAATGGGTTGCGAAGACCTAACATTTCCAGTTTGTAGAGGAGTTGCTCGTGTGGTACTCTGTCGAAGGCTTTAGTCATATTCAAGTATATTACATCAGTTTGACCTCCAGAGTCAAGTGTTTTGGCTAGGTTGTTCACATATTCTAGAAGTTGGGTGACGCAGTACCGTTTTGGTCTAAATGCATGTTGAAGATTATACAAAAGATCTTGCACATGCTGGTAGATACGGGTGTGTACGTATCTTTCAAGGACTTTGGAGACTATAGAAAAAAGAGCTATGCCTCTATAATTCAGTTAGGTATTATAGAACACCAGCTGCACCTTGGTTTTCCGCAAGGCTTACAAGCAAATTGTGAATAAGGTGCTGTTTGTTTCTCGTTGTTCAGCTTTGCACTCACTAACAAATCTTTCAAATTCGTTGGTCTATGATAAGCAATCAGTGGTGGTTGTTGAAATATTTTCGCAAGTCTTTGTTTAGATTGACGTAACTGCCATCTACTATTTACTATTGCCCCTACGTTTTTGAGGTGTGGATTGTATGTCGTGGTAAAAACAATTCTGTTCATGGTTTGTTTTCTCTCTAAAGTTGCTTTGTAAAGCTTGTTCTTGGGTTAACGATAACACTTTATTCATTTATTTTTTCACTAATCCTTTCTTAAAGAGGTTTCGAAGAACAGGCAGTACTCATCAAGTCTTTGGCGCAATTTATACAGGCTATGAACATCCATGGTTACCAGTATTGTATTCGTTGACAATCGAGGTTGGTGTAAGACAAATTTGACGAATTCGGTAATGTCTTTGATGTATGATGGGAGTTGCTGAGCTAGTGGTTTGAGAAATTCGTCAAGGTAAGCTGAAATCCTTTCTGAGTGGCAGCCGACAGATAAGACCACTGAATCTTAGGCAGTAAGTATATAAGATAGGTGTACATGACTTTGATGCTTTTATAAGGCCTCCTGTTACGTGATCAATTTCACCCTCGGCGTGGAGAGCGTCTATACATCTATTGACAGTTAGTTCGTTATGGATGTTGGATCAGTGGTAAGTTTTTGGTAGAAGGTGGTGTCGATTAATTGTCGATACCCCTCCCTTAAATAATCCTCCACGTTTTGAATTACAACAGCAGCGCCTTTGTCGGATCTCTTTATAACAATGTCTTTGCGTTTTTTAAGGGTGTCAAGTGCTTTGCTTTCATTTTTAACTCGTGGATTACAAATCCACGAGTTATAGTGAGGGGTCGAAATATGCAAATGTGTCACTCGCAAATTGTTCAAACTATGTTACTGCGCATGCTCGACGTGAATGAAGGTCGAAAGTAACTCTTTTTTATTACGGGACTCCTGTGTTATTCAAATCACGATGCATCAGGATTGTATGCAAATAGAAACAAAGTCTGGAGTGTTGAAATTCTACTCGTGAGTCCGTGGAGCCTTCAAGATGGTCAGATGATGGACACGACAACTTCTTTCATTAGTAAGATCATGCCTAGAGTAGAGATTCCTTGGCTTTAATACCTCGTGCTCACACTTCGCTAAGATTGGATGTGTCGGATGTTAGGGGAAAATGCTAATAGTTAATTTCTTATTAATTGCCACATTTTGTATTGTACTACGCTGCTTGGAATAACTTTCATCTCATCTCCATTGAGCTATTCGATATCCGGACGTGAAAACCTTTCTGGGTGGACTTTGTACGTCGCTGTCAAGCACCGAAAATCGTCGCAAGTCCAAAATCAAAGTCATCCAAGCTTTTAGTGTTGGTACTTTATAATTATCAGCACGCGAGTAAATGTTAAAATAAAGAGCAAACCAAAACATTTTGAGTACAAACTGCCGCCTGAAACAGCCTGAAACTGGCCGTGAGTCGAGCCGCTAGTTTGTGTTTGTACTATTTGAGCAAAATGCAAACATGTTTCATTTTATTCACCGTGACCTTTGACGAGTCAGCTAGTTGTAGCTATGGGGAAAACTTGTGTAACTTGGCCAAAATAACTCAGTGGATCTAATTGACTTTTTGTAAAATCTAGTGTAATTGATTGACTGTACACTTTGAGACGCATATTGTAAAAAAATATTTTAAATACTGATAAATGAGATATTTATATACATTGTATGTGGTATTTATCATTCGTTTGTTCTAAAGCATCGAATACAATAGACAATGCGGCATCTTTCACATTGATGCAACGTACAATGAGTCACGCAATACAGGAAACCAATTTCGCTCTAAAAAGCGTCTAGTTTTATCAGCTTTATAGCTTATCATACGTCTTCAGAAATGAATTCAGACTTTCGCTGTCACGCTAGAATGAGTCTGATGCAACACAGGCAACCAGTTTATTACGCTCCATATAAAAGTATGCGTGTTATTCATCGAGAAAAAAATTTATGGCTTCAAATTCTACTAAAGTCTAAGGATTACACAAAAGACACTTCATGAAAGAAAAAAAAAAAAACTAAATGGGGAATAACATTCAGCTCTCAATGCTTCATAGGCTTCTGCTCTGCACATATAGATCAATCCACGAGTTATGTCCGCCATTGGCGGTTTGATTGCTCAAGTTGTTTCTTGCTGGTGACTTTTTCGCTTCTTGCACGTGATTCTTAAATTTATACCGCAACAAATCAACATATGCATTGATGACTGGCTCTTTTGACTCTAGATTAATACCTTTCTTGTTCTTAGTTTTCTTTAATTTGTACAAAACGGGTTGCGTAATTTACGTCATTGTCACTGTCGTTATCTGTGGAATAATTACTGTTCTTACCAAAACTCATTGTTTTCACTCTGCATTATACCAACGAATGCAGAGAGAAAAAGCATAGAGCAGCTGCATTATTGCAAATAATGCCGTCTGTCTAATCTAGCAGACGGCATTATTTTTAATAATGCTGTGTGATTCTGTGATCCCACAGCATTATTAATAATAATGCAGCGTGTTTTGCTTACAGGGGAACCAGATTTGCAGGATGATAAAGTAATGTAACTACTAAGCTAGCAGTCACAGTACTTTTCAGAGCCTTTTCAAAATCCAGCTCCCCATTCAGAATTTAAGTACCGTAGCCTTTCTTTGTTATGACAAACACGGGTATCAAAATGTGTGGGATACAAAATCAGCAGAACTACGCATGCTCAAACAATACTTCAACTTTTAAAAATAAATAAATACCTCAATTTAAACAATTTTGGTGATTTTGGTGGTTATGAAGTTGACCAGTAATTATAAAAGATAATCACTGAGGCACACAGCATTCGTGGGTATAATGCAGGCAGCTGAGGGCTGCGCCCTCAGCTGCCTGCATTATACCCACGAATGCTGCGTGCCTCAGTGATTATCTATTAAATCTGTGTCAGAAGATTGTTTAGAGAAGTGTCCTTTGAGAGTTAGTTTCCTGTGAAAGTTATTTATGTCTTGTGTCAAGTGTTCTTACCAAGAGACCATAATACTAAGGGACGGACCATTAGAAAAGTGATGGGGGGGGGGGGGGGGGGGGGGGGGTGGGGAAAAAGCAAAAAAAAAAATTTATTTCCAATAAAAATTTCGAAAAAAAAAAATCTGCCGGGACATTTTCTTAAAAAAAATATTCCTGCCAAAGCGAAAAAAAATTCATTTCCACTTTTGGTGGCCAAAAAAAAATTTATGCCAATCCCAAACTCCCCACCCCCCCCCCCCCCATCACTTTTCTAATGGTCCGTCCCTAAGAGAGCGAAACTCAGTATTGATGTCTGTGCGATGTTCGTGGTGCCTAAGGCTATTTTTAGTAATTTCGCCATCGCGCGCGCAAGGCTCTTAAACAATAGAATTCAAACGGTCCCGTCCGCGCGCACGTCAAAAATCAAATTCTATTGGTTGAGGGCCTTGCGTGCGCGAAGTTACTAAAAATAGCCTTAGGCGCCACGAACATCGCACAGACATCAATACTGAGTTTCGCTCTCTTAGTATTATGGTCTCTTGTTCTTACATAACATTCTTATAAAAACATAATTCGGTCAGATATTTATTAATATTTCTCGATGGTTAGGCAGCTGAAGGAAACCACCATGCAGGCTTATATTTTTGGACTGTCTTTACACTATTAAGCTAAACACAAAGCAAAGCACACCAACTTAAAAGTCTAAATATCAAAATTAACCACGTGATTGTAATAATAAAAAGAAAGATCCGGTAGCTTAGCCTTAAAAAATAAAGTGGAATATAAAACTTATTCGTCTGAATACAGCTGAGCATACTATCTAGAACTGTTTTAGATCACTTCAACTGGGTGAAATGTAGCATGCAGAATTGTAGAGCTGATAGATTTATGACACACAGGTAAAATATGTCTATTCAAGAGTTTTTTGGTTTATATCCGCACGAACGAGCGCGCGAGTTTACAGTGTTGAAAATGTCTATTTATTCTTCATTTCGTTTTGAGGATCTTTTTACAGTCACTAACCTCATGTTCAACAATTAATGATCAAATTTTCGACCTGGCCAAAAGTAAAGTTTTTTCGTTAATGTAGTTGTAGGACATGGAACTTGTGTTCGCACTCCTTGCCCATGTACACGGCTGTATACTGCCTGATTTACACGTGTTAGCAAATCCATGACGTGCTCTTTATCAGCATATTGTCTGAAAATTGCAACCAAGTTTTGGATAAAAAAGCTTCCTGTTTTTGTACTTCGAAATGTCTTGTATCCTTCATAGCTTGTGTAAGCGATGAGTATGTCAGACATGTCGACTGTCTCTTCACTGTCCGCTTGACCTCCATCTTGAGAATCTTTATCTCTTGGACCATCGTGAACAATAGAAGACCTTTCGCCCATGGTTCCTCGGCACGCATGTATGAAAAACAGCTTTGGTTTTTGACGAAAGGCCTCGCATCGGGTGTTTGTAAACATGTTGATTACCTGCTCTTGGATTTTCACTTTATTTCCATCAGCAGTATAGAAGGTATTTTCTTCGCCATGAGTCATTATGCAAATAGCTAAACAATCGTATCTTGATTTATCTGTTTTTTCGGATATGCTACGCAGTTCATTCAGAAGTTTAAGCCTAGGTGTATCATGCGCTATCCGAATCTCAAAGTCCAAGTAATTCCCGAATAAGTTTATAAGTACGTCAACATCCTTTTCTGTACCTACGCGTTGTGACAAATTTGAATCTTTACTAAAGTTTACTATGTTAACGATGAACATCAAACCTCTTGGACTGCTTTTCATCCTGTAAACATCGTCTGAGTCTGGATCCACTGGCGGCATTGCTTCGGCCGTCTGAAGTAAATAAAGCCACGATTCAGAAACAGAAAAAAACTTGATTCTCTGTCTTGTCATACTATCAATGCTTATTTAAAGGAGAACTGTATGCTAAAAATACCATTTTTATTTAGCACTTTAGACTTCGTAATCACAATTTTGAAAGTTTTTCTTCGAAATTTCGATTTCATATTTTTCGATTTCATATTTTTCAAAATATAGGGGTTAAATTATCATTTGCTTCAGTGTATAAAAAGCCTCGAATTGGACACATATAGAAAGTTGTGAGCTCTTTTTCAAAACAAAAAGTGAATAATGGCAAAAACATCCAATTTGAGACTTTTCGTGAATAGACAGAAATTCATTTTAATTCGTTCGTTGACATCAACAAAGAGCACTAAAAACTTAAATGATGGGAAAAAATTGGATTCAAAAGTCGGAAGGAAAATTTTTTTAAATAATGATTACGAGGGTCCAAAGTGCTAAAAAATGTTTATTTTTAGCATACTCTTCCCCTTTAAGAGGAATAGAGATATAATGTATCCCATTGTAAAGCTTGCACACGAATACAATTAAATGCAATAAGAGATGAAATCATAACAAAGTATTTTGAACCTGTCTAGATCTCTACATTTGCAATGCATTCGACGTCTTAGGGCCTGATTATATGAACCGGGCTGGCCCGGTTAAGCGGGCTGACTTCTTTTGTTTTCTTTTCCCTTGGGGCCACAGAACAAAAGAAGTCAGCCCGCTTAACCGGACCAGCCTGGTTCATGTAATCAGGCACTCAGTGTGCGCTTTACAGCAACCCAAACTTAACTGGAACTCATCTCCAAATGTACACTTACAAATCTTACCTTTCTGTCATTTATCGTCAAAATGGCATCGGAGGAAGTCGCACCTTCTCCAATTCCATTACAAGCTTGACATTTGTATAAACCCTCGTCTGATCGACAAACGTTTCGAATTGTCAGAGTTGCTGGTGACCTTCCACAGGACTCAGGCTGCGTCGACGATATTCTTGAGTCATTGGTAATGCTGATTGTGACACCATCTTTAAACCATGTTACAGTTGATGTTGGTTTACCTTTGACCTGACAAGTCAAAGTAGCAGTTTTGGACTCTTCAGCAGCTGTGGAACTAGGGGATTCAAGTAGGACGGGTGGATCTATAACAGTTACAAATGACAAGCCGGCTTTACCAATAATCTCAAACTATCACCACAGGCTTACCATCCTCAACGTTTGTGAATCGGGATAGTTCCCGTTTAGTGGGTTTGGGATCCCTGTGTTGTAATTCAACCCCTTGTTTGGTAGTTGAATAGCATGAGTTTAATTTTGCCTCTGAAAAGCTTTCTTTTTCTAATCGATTCTTCGAAAGTTTGTTAGAAATAGAGATTAATAGTTACTGGACACTTTTGGCTAGTTTTTTGGGGGGTTTGAGGCGTATTTACTTAGTTTGAGGCCGTTGAGTTTTGAGCTGCGTTCCCACATACAGAAGAGATACTTCGGCGACTCAAATCATCCACCGTGGCTCACAAACCACGCGAAAAATCAAAGTTGCCTTCGTCGGTCGGCATTCAGCGCTCGGCAAGTCAAACTAGATATATCTAGCGACTACTGGAGCGAGTTTGAGAGAAATCGGTCACAAAGAACAGCCTGAAATACGGGCCCGAACTTCTTCAACTGTGGTAAATTTCGAATGTTCCGATGATCTGTACTAACCTGGAGGACCAATGGAATCCCAAGAATGTGTTTAGGTGGCGAACTCGCCACTTAGCCCTCCCCTGCAGTAATCTGAGTATTGAAGATTAAAGCTGAGGTTTTCTCTTTCAGAGTTAAATTCAGACAAGATATTATTCAATTCTATTAGAGAAACCTTCGATCTCTGATACTTTTGATGTATCTTAAAAGAGATATTACTATTAGTATTACTGCAGGGCCGGAGGGCTAAGTGGCGAGTTCGCCAACTAAACACATTCTTGGGATTCCATTAGGGTTACGGTTACATTCGAAATTTACCACAGTTGAAGAAGTTCGGGCCCGTATTTCAGGCTGTTCTTCGTGACCGATTTCTCTCAAACTCGCTCCAGTAGTCGCTAGATGTATCTAGTAGTTTGACGTGCCGAGCGCTGAATGCCGACCGACGAAGGCAAGTTTGATTTTTCGCGTGGTTTGTGATCCACGGTGGATGATTCGAGTCACCGAAGTTGCCCACCTTGTTGTCTCTTCTGTTAGTGGAAACGCAGCTCAAAACTTAACGGCATCAAAAGTAGTAGGAAAGTAAGAGTTCTGCATCAGGTGCAAGCCGGTGCACGCCGATGCAGGGGGAGTCACGCCCCCGATAGAGGGGATGTCACGCGGCGGTGCAAGGGAAGTCACACAACAGCTACCAGGGAGTCATGCGCCGGTGATCCGCTTGCAGGATCGAAAACTCCATTGTGCAGCAACCAAACAAATATTCCGGAGCAGAAAAAAAAGAAATTCTTTTCGGTGCGTCTGAGTAAGCTTCCATCACTCGTGCGACCGAGGAACAAATGTAATACTGGGAAAACTCCGTTGCGCAGCCGAACAACGTTTTCGGAATTTCAAACAAAAGAACGAGTTGGTAGTGACACGTACCACGCTTAAGGGTCTATTGTGTTCGATTCAACCACCTTCAAAAACAATATGGTTGACTATCATGTTGAAAGAAATTCTTGGTTTGATTTGAAAAATTTGGAACGTTATAAAATCTTCAAAATACCAAAAAACAAAAAAATAAATTCTTGAAATACTAGAGTTTGCACACTAAAATCGATACATTTTTAAAATACTTGAGAAATAAAGACACCACCGAATGCGCGCCTTTGAATCATAGTGTTTGAAAGAAACATAAATACCGAACAAAATTCCCACGAGGCATGTGCGCGCCTTTGAAACACAGTGTTTTGAAAGAAATGCACACTCGTAGCGCCCACAAACCTTTACGCGGGTTCAACATGGAAATCAATGACCAAGACACCACCGACCTAATCGCGATGAAACACCCAGTCCACGAAGAGTCGTCATCCCCTTTCCCCCTTCCCCCCCACCCCCACCCCAACCCTTTCGGGGGAGGGGGGGGAGGGGTCGACACACATGGATCCCAAACAAGATCAAATATAATTTTATTAATTAAGTACAACCAATACTGTCTTCAGTTCCCTCTATAGCTTTAATATTTTATCTTAAGTTACATTCAAAAGAAGGAAAAAGGGGGTCAGGCGAATGCGCAAATGTATACATTTTTCGAGCAAAACATGAGAGCGAGGCCGAAACGCGATGATGCGATAAATTTACGCTGTGAGTGTGCATTAATTAGAAACGACATCGACCCTAAATCGACCCCACATCGACCCTAAATCGACCCCACATCGACCCTACATCGACCCTATATCGACCCCACATCGACCCTATATCGGTAGCCTGATAGTCTGCTATTGATAGCCTGATAGCTATAGATAGCTTGATAGTATCTAACTAGTATCTACACTAGACTAGAATCTAGCTAGAATACTAGAATCTACACTAGCTAGAATACTAGAATCTAGCTAGAATCTAGACTAGAATACTAGAATCTACTCTAGCTAGAATACTAGAATCTAGCTAGAACCTAACTAGAATGTACGGTAGACTAGAAACTAGACTAGAATTTACACTTTTTGACCGCCCACCAAGAAGTTCTGCAAGTGATGCGCTGGCCACCTTAAATTGGAAGCCTTTATCCAAGAAAAGAATATTGCACCGTTTAATGACTGTATATAAGTGCTTGAATGGCGGAATTGACTTTGACTTTGATTTTAAATTAAATTCTAATTACCATAATTATAATACCAGATCTAAGAATAATTTACATCTTATGAATTCACGCACTAATTATGGACAACAGCGATTCACATACCAAGCTGCTAACAAATGGAACAATTTGGACTTGTGCATTAGAAAATCGTCCTCATTAATGGAATTCAAATCAAAAATGAGTCAATATTTATAATATTATATATAGGCCATATTTAAAATTTTTAATTCATATATTTTTATACATATTTTAGAATTTTTAATATTTTATTTTGTAGTTTATATTTATTATGTTGCAGGATCCTACTGAAAATCGCTCAGCTGCGAGTAGGTTTCCTGGATAAATTTATTATTATTATTATTATTATTATTATTATTATTATTATTATTATTATTATCATTATTATTATTATTATTATTATTATTATTATTACAGTAGACGAGAATCTAGACTAGAATTTACAGATTCTACATTAGATGGGATCCCTGTGTTATTCTTCGTGAACCATGCAAATCGAAGGATCGTTTCCATAGTAACTAGAGAACGCCTAGGGAATGTTGGTGGTATGTGCCACTACCAACTCGTTCTTTTGTTTGAAATTCCGAAAACGTTGTTCGGCTGCGCAACGGAGTTTTCCCAGTATTACATTTGTTCCTCGGTCGCACGAGTGATGGAAGCTTACTCAGACGCACCGAAAAGAATTTCTTTTTTTTCTGCTCCGGAATATTTGTTTGGTTGCTGCACAATGGAGTTTTCGATCCTGCAAGCGGATCACCGGCGCATGACTCCCTGGTAGCTGTTGTGTGACTTCCCTTGCACCGCCGCGTGACATCCCCTCTATCGGGGGCGTGACTCCCCCTGCATCGGCGTGCACCGGCTTGCACCTGATGCAGAACTCTTACTTTCCTACTACTCTCAAACTGAAGAAATACGCCTCAAACCCCCCCAAAAAACTAGCCAAAAGTGTTCAGTAACTATTAATCTCTATTTCTAACAAACTTTCGAAGAATCGATTAGAAAAAGAAAGCTTTTCAGAGGCAAAATTAAACTCATGCTATTCAACTACCAAACAAGGGGTTGAATTACAACACAGGGATCCCAAACTCACTAAACGGGAACTAACCCGATTCACAAACGTTGAGGATGGTAAGCCTATGCAAACGAAAACGCAAGACAGCGCAAGTAGTTGCAAGTCAACGCAAGTTTTTCAAAAACGTTTAATAAAAATCAGCTGCCTGAGGCAGGACAGCGATAAAATCAGTTTGGTTTTTGTTTGAATTATTTGTGAAAGAGGTAATTCGTAGAAGTTCGGATTAAAATAATAGAAAAAAAAACCCAAGAAAAACAACTAGTTGCGAAGTCTAGGGTGGTGACCATTCAAACGAGCCAAAACTTGCATCGACTTTCCTAGAACCTTTTCTCAAATTAAAAGTCAAAATCGATGAAATAACAACACTTACGGTTCACCGTCAAATAGGCAGCAGAAGAGGTCACATCCTGTCCAATTCCATTGGATGCTCGACATTTGTATAAACCTTCGTCTGTCTCATAAGCGTTTCGAATTGTCAGCGTTGCCAGTGGTCGTTCATCAGTGGATTCAGGTGTCAACGATATTCTCGAATCGTTGATATCGACTTGGATGTCATCTTTAAACCATGTCACAGATGGGCTGGGTTTGCCTTCCACCTTACAAGTCAATGTGACAGAACTTGACTTGATTGTGGTGGTGGGGCTAGGTGGTACAAGTATGACGGGTGGACCTAAATCAATCAAGGAATCAATTACTATCAATGAATCAGTCAGTTACAATCAATAAATCGATTGAAATCAATTAATTTGTTACAATTAAACAGTCAATAAATATCAATTAAGTTATAAATCAAACATTTAATCTGGCGGTCCGCCAGCAACGCAGGCTATGAATCCATCAATTAAACGAAGCACTCATAGAATAAAAAGGGGGGAGGATAAAGTGGGCAACAGTTTGTGATGGTGTACAACAGTCACGAGTTACTTACGTGAGCTATATGGTTGATGGCTTTACCTTGAATGGTCGGTATCAATTATTTTTGTTTGATAAATGTTAAAGATGAATTTTTAAATACAGTTAGTGTGAAAGGCATGCAGCAAGCATTTTTTCACCATTTACAAACGTACAACGTGACGTTGACGGGGTGAGGAGAAACGAGCCGAACAGAAAATACCTCAGAGTGGATGGGTAAGAGTAAAAGTAAACAATGCTAAATTCTTAATAGCTTCGTGCGTATTGCTTGATTTAAATTTTGTCAGCAACCACGTGCAATTCATTACGATAGTATAGTTTGTTTCAAGCACACGCTTGGTAGCAACGAGAAGTAATGTTGCTTTAATTGAAGTACCGTAAACTGAATTCCAAAAATAAGCCTCCCTCCATTGGATAGAAGATTTTCCCTACGCCTCCCCCGGATATAACTTTTGATCTCATTTCAAAGAATAATCAGGCCTTCAGGGCATTTCTTTGCTTGTATGCTTCAACCAATCTGTCTTTTAGATAGATAATTACTTGATTTTGCTATCATTTCTTTGAAAAAAATGAAGACCATTTGCTCTGAAACCCTGATTACCGTTACTCCCCCTGACGAAGGCGTGAATCCTTGAAATACATCGTCATTTGCATTCAAAGCAAATAAGTAGTGCCGAAACCAAAATTCACCGCAGCCGTTTTATACAACCGTCAATTTAATTTTTATGAGATTTAAAGATATATCGTGCCTTTTTTTCTCAAATTTGACCATAACAGAATTTCTTAAGTTTACTACGTTAACTTTGGTTTTTAGCGCTTTATAATAAAAACTTAATTTAACTCTTAAACTTATACTTTTTAATGTATTGCCTCGTCGCGATCGATTTAAAATCACACTTTTGCTTTACTTTAAGGTTGGTATTAGATGTATGAAAGTACACGGGATGTTAGGAAGATTCACCAGAACTTCCGAGTATTCCCAGGGCACAGTACTTTTGTCATTCAATCGTGCACGCATTTCTACCCCCTTGAAGGATATAAGTTGAAAAGTCAAGGAATTTTCAAAAATCGAAATTTTGTATGAACACTTGTCGTTATGCAAGAGATACCAACAAATTTCGATTTTTGAAACTTCACATCTCCTTGATTTTTCAACTTACATCCTTTAAACCATAGAGTTTTACTGATTTTGATGTGCTCTTTCCAGCTATGGTAATTGTTTTTAAGTTTGGGAACTTTTGGAATTACATGAAAAAACCGTTAGTATCAAATAACTGTAGCAATTCACAAAATACGTCATTTGCACGTCTAAGATTGCAGAATACGTCTTGGTAACTGTCATACTCGGATTCAGCATGAAAAATCGGTTTAGAATAGTTATGTTACCATGCAGTTTCTATCCCAAAACTGAGGCGCCTAGGCTATTAGATAAAAGACCACGAGGGCGCAGCCCGAGTAGCCTTTTATCTGTATATCCCATGGGACACGAGTGTTCATTCTCTAAACATCTTAGAATATGATCACACTCACAAGCGACTCATACTTTACCCGCTTTTATTATCAAATTGTCTAAAGGTGTATTTGTTTTGCACTGCTTTCTTTTTGCCGTAACATTTTTGCATGTTCCAGCGGAAACTGACGAGGTTTATTTATGTCATGCTCATCGGACCGGCAGGCAGGAGGCCGCGTTGACTACAGAACAAGACTTTTTTAGCGATGGAAAATGTCAGAATATATGAGATGAATACTAAATCTAAAAGCAAAATCGCTATTTACTTGCTATCAAGCTTGAAAACACAAGTTTCAATTATCACAGTAAGTTAGAGATTGTCATTATTTAGCTAAATACATCGAATACTATACTTCTCAAGATGATCAAAATCACTTCAAATTTATATGACTGATGTACATTAATGTCAGTAACCTTTAGAAGAAAATGTGTGCTTGATATTTGCTAGTTAAATTCATAAGGTGAATCAGTTGCTTCGACAAATTTGGAAGTTGGTGTTGAAGCACAGGGAAAATGCGAAAAATTAGTAATGCTTGGTATTTTGATGCTCTGTATTCCGTAAAGTAACTAAAGATGTCAAATAGTGGGGGGTTTGAAGCGCAGGGAAATTGTTGTATAAAGAAACTGTACTGTCAGTGAGTTCAGTATTCTCTGTGTTGGGAGACTGCTCAGTAGAGACTTTTACTTAATCTTGTTTAATTCAGCTCAACTTTCAACTCAACCGTCAACGCTTAACTACAGACAAGAATCAAGGAATGAACACACGGTAACAACTACAGGGACTTACAGAACCAGTAGAGCTTGACTGAGTTTTCCCAGAGACAGCGCGGCTTGTAGTCGGTAATCCAAACTAGGCCAGTTTTCTGTACTCGGAGTCCGCTCAGTTCAACTCACTGTGTTGCTGTAGTCCCTCTTCAAGAGAGTAGGAGTGTGTTCGTGAGATCGTGTATATTATTACAAAGGTAGGGCCTATTTATACTGCTTAATTAATATTTAACTTAGTTCAGTAACCCGCCAAAGATGAGATAATGTAAAGTTAAGGAATGCGTAAAACAGGTACAAGTAACTTTTAGCACTTCTGGATCAAAAGTCACAACAGTTATGACTAGCATTACTAAAATATTCATAACTTGTAACAGGTGTTTTTAAGGTAGTATTCTCTATATAGAGCATGCTAATGAGCTCTTTAAACAAAAGAATTCAAAAGAGTGCTCTATATAGAGAATACTAATTGGTTATAAAAGCTCACTGACCGAACAGGAGGGAATTTTGTTGGTATAAATGGATGAAACACAGGGAATCAAACTACAATGAATCAAACTTCAAACTGAGTGAGTTTCACAACAATCGTCGGAGTAGAAATGCGAGGACGATTGGCCGACAAAAGTGTACCCTAAAAGTGCTCTGAAATCGTCATGAATTTTTGGGCACTCCTTGTACTCTGAGAATAACAACCACGAGAACCCCAAATGACAACACCAGGGCCGTAACCAGGAAATTTACCGGGAGGGTGCACATCAAATAAAAACGGACCTATGGTCGGTTTTTAGTAGCCGTTTTTATAAGCAACTGTCATGTTTTTCGCATGATCTTATTATTGACTGTCTTAACTTATTCATATCAAGTGATCATAATTGCGGCACCTCGACTTGCCAGAAAGATAAATATCAATAAATTTGCTAGTCTCCCATCTTGAGTGAGATCACAGGTAATCCAACACGTTGAATAAAAAATGGTCATCCTGACCATTTAATTAAATTCGGCAAAATAATAGTTTTGTTCTCTTGCTTAAACAAAAAAATGTTTTTCATGCAATAAGCAAATGGTGATGTATGAGCGGACCTTTTGCTTTTATGGGGGAGGGGGGGTGCACGTGCACCCTGTGCTCCCCCCTTGGTTAACTCAAAGGTGACTTAATGTCTATCTAATAAAAGTGTAAAACTGATCGCCCACAAGACAAGCCGTTAAATAATATGAGCAATGTTTATGGTGTTTGTAATACCATGATCACCTCGGGATCCATTGTTTCAAGAGGGACGTTTAATGTCTAACATCCCTCCTATCTGAATAGAAATGAGGGAGATTTAAAACTAAATTTCCTTCATACACCATTAATGAGGGAAATTTAGAACTAAATTTCCCTCATTAATGATGTATGAGGGAAATCTAGTTCTAAATTTCCCTCATTACTATTCATGAGGTACAGTCCCTCATATGATAATCATCGGGACAATCGGAACAAAAGTGCAGGCTGTTCCGAAACTCTGTAACATCCACAGGGAGCCCGGCTTGGTGACTTTATAATGAAACAAAACGATCACGTGTTACGGAACTAGTCCGGGATCACTCTGACGGCAACATTAAATCATACCTTTGTTAATTCGTGGGTCTTTGTATTTAAGCTTCTTTAAATCTCGATATACAAATATGATCACCACTAACAACTGCTAAACATTAGCCACCAACTAAGCAACGATTCACAAGCAACCTACAATCGACTGACTTACAAAGCTTATTACACAGGTATTTCTAGTAACAGGTAGAGAGCCATAACCCAAACAAGACTCTCGTTACACTGTCAGGCCTATCCAATCAAGGTGCACACCAGAATCTCCAGATCCGGACCGGCCAATAAAACTTTCTTGCACAACCTTGATCATGGAGTCTCATTTGTACTATGGACTCTACTTTCTAAATGTCAATCTTACTTGAATTTCAATCACACCTTATAACTGCGTCATAATGTAAAAACTGGAATATACTCTAAGGTTCTTTCACACATTAACGTACTAAACCTACAAAACCATTTGGTAAAGGCTTGGGACTATTCCGAACCTACAAATTTAGAACTGAGATGAAATATAAAATCTAGGATAAATGCCTAGGCTAGCACATTTTTGCGTAGTTGGTCCTGCCCATGCGAGGTCCAACAACTAGCCATAACAAAATTGCAATAAGAAATCTACGTCACAAAAAGTCCCTTGCCAAACTTATTAATAGACTACAAAAACACTAGGAGTATGAAATGTATGGAAAAGTGTCGCGTAACACACGTTACAGATGACAATCTGTTAATTCCATTACAACAATCTGTCTGGCCCGTAATGTAACACCGGCCTGAACGTGACGTGTAATTGAATATGTTCAAATTCAAATAATTAACGGTTCTTACGGGGGCATTTTACACTATTGCGTTACATTCAGGCCGGTGTTAGGTTACGGGCCAGACAGATTGGCGCCTGGAATATTGTTGTAATGGCATTAACAGATTTTCATCTGTAACGTGATCGTTTTGTTTTCATCATAACGCACCGATACCTCTTACCACTGCACACTCTTACGCGTGTGGGATCTATTCATTCTACTTTGCGCATGTGCATAACGAAGCAAAGAAAGCATTATGAAAAACAATTTAGCTTTGGAATTGATTAACAACCTATGAATACTTGTTCATTGCAAGTATATAACAAAGAAATATATTTTCAAAACTCCCCAGAGGACAGGGTTACGCACAATTGGTAAAATAATTCAGCGTACAATATATTCAAGTTTTGGATGAACAAAAAAAGCGAAGTGTATTTTTGCTTATTTCCTCGGTGATCATGGTATTACAAAGTAATACCATGACTTCTTCGGGATATCAGTGATTAAATGCCCCCTCAGCCTCGGGAGGTTTAGTAAAAGTCTGAACCTCCCTTGGCTTTGGGGACATTTAATCACTAATATCCCTAAGGGTCATGGCATTACTTATAAATAAGACACTGAAAGTAGTCAAAAAATCCTGGACGCACTTTAATGCTAGAACTGGATAATTCTGTTTTTAAAGCTAGAAACAATGAATTCAAGGTTCTATTAAACGACTGTACTGATTTTTGTTTTTGTACACAACATAGATCAGGAGAAATAAATTTTACAAAGTACGAGATGCTGTACAAACGCTTGAAACCAGATTTCTTGCGCTTTTGGTTTGAAGGCAAATGAGCTGCATTTCAAGAATTTACACCTCACAAGTTGCACCATCGCGCTCACAAAGAATTAAATTTGAATACCAGATGAGAAAATTCTCTTCCGCTAAAACTCGACTGGCTTTTACAAATTATTTTACGAGTTTTTTTTCCCTAAAAGTTCACTTATTTATCCTTCAAAATCTTTAAATTTGAAAAAAATATTGCCTGAAGAGAATTTTCTTTTCTGCCATTCGAATTTCATTGTTTGTTGGGATTGCGCGCGCCATTGCGTCAACTTCCTGTTACCAAAAATAACTTTAAGCGCCAAGCATATCACGCAGACATGAATCGATCGAAGGCTCGGCATAAGAGTGAAAGGGCACAGAAAATTGGTAGTCGCAGCAGACTCGAGGTCCGCGATATCAGATCATGTCAACGCCTTTGAGCACGACATTGAGTGGGCCAACACTAGGATCACTGGTCAGGACACCCATTGGAGATCATTATTATAACCAATCCATGAGTTTTTCTCTCTTAGTATTATGGTCGATATGAATGTGTAATATTATACTACCTACGTTTTGTACTGTACCAGGTTTCAAGGTTTTGAACTTTAGGCCATGTTGTTCTATCGTCAAAGTTGCGTTTACATATCATATCTTCGCGACGGCTTTTAATCTCCAATAGATGAACACAGTCATCGCTGCGACAAGCAACCTCATTGTGCTTTTTGCATGATGACTGACAGCAGGATGGACAAAGAACAGCGAAATGATATCTCAGGGAACGATACCACGGGCATTCTTTGGGTATCTTTTCTAATGTAGATTCGGTGAACTCTCTGATAGAAACAGCTGGTTCGTAGAGGCATGGTTCGTTCGATAGACGGCAAGTTAGAATAACTTTGATGTAGCGCTTGTGGCATTGCAGAACGAGTTGGTAATCTGACAACGTGCCGATGAAGTAGCGAGAAGCATTTAGATACAGGTCTGGTTCCTCTGGACTACCATTTTCCGAACACCATGCAATAAATCTGGACACCAAAAGGCTGTACAATCCATGTGGGACAAACCCATCGTCAAAATCCACGTACAATGCGCATGGCCCTGTTGGTGATGGTTGGGAATTGCAAAGCTTGCTGTTCGATCGCAGCTGGGCAGGCACAAAGTATCGCACTTCACTAGTATCACTGACTATATTAAAGGCCGCTATAAGCCCAAATCGCTCCATCATATCCAGCAGATCTATTTTAGATTGTAATGGCCCACTGCCCAACACTTCACTGAAAACATGGTCAACAAGCTCCATGCGAAGAATTCCTTTGTCTTCGAGTTCATCCCAACATTTCTCGATGTCACGGTCCTAAATCAATCAATCAATCACTAAATCAATCAATCACTAAATCAATCAATCACTAAATCAATCAATCACTAAATCAATAGCCTGTTTACAGGCTCTCAAAGGGGAGGGACTGGGGAAGAGGGGAGGAGAGGAGGGGAGGAGGGGAGGAGGGGAGGAGGGGAGGAGGTGAGGAGGTGAGGAGGGGAGGAGGGGAGGAGGGGAGGAAGGGACGAGGGGAGGGGACTGGGGACTTTTTACCTCCTCCCCAGTCCCCTTCCCCCCTCCCCCTCCCCTCCCCTCCCCCTCCCCTTTGAGAGCCTGTAAGCAGGCTACTAAATCAATCACTAAATCACTAAATCAATCAATCAATCATTAAGTTAATCATTTATTATATGATCACTACGGTGGCCCACAAGTCTACCGCAAAAGAAAAAACTCACGGCAAATTAAAGAAAACTCACGGCAAATTAAAGAAAACTCACGGCAAATTAAAGAAAACTCACGGCAAATTAAAGAAAACTCACGGCAAATTAAAGAAAACTCACGGCCAAAAATAAAGAAAACTCACGGCAAAATAAAGAAAACTCACGGCAAATTAAAGAAAACCCACGGCAGAAGAAAAGAAACTCAAGGGAACTCAAGTGGTCAGCGGACTTCGACAGTTCGTTACTAGTCCTACTCTTGTGTCAGACGCCATCTTGAACTGTCCACATGCAAATGTTCACACAGGATTTCACACAGAATGTTTTGTTCTCATTGTGGCATTTTTGTCATCAAAGATGACCACAAATACTGCCACAACTGTGGAAAAGGTAAGTTTATGGCGCAGTCGGTAGTAAATGTTATATTAAATAGCAACTTCTAGTACGTTTGGAAGTGAAAATATACAACTATAGCCCATAACATCAATGATCAGCTTAAATATTTTGACTACTAAGCTTATACATGTATTTTTGAGCAGCATTTGCATTTGAGCGTGTTATTGTGTTCGATGTAGATTATGCATGTAGGGAGGGAGGGCCGGATCATTCAAGAATTGAAGCTTACATGTATTTGGACTCTGGTTCTAAGCTTAGTATGTTCAAAGTTGCAAGAATCACATTTTGCTCTTTTTAAACAAATTTTTTTACTTGGGATAGGAGACCATCCCTAGTTTTTGACAGGGGTTCCCAGACCTTAACAGTTTGGGCTTCCTGTGTTCTTCTAGTTCGCAAGATAATATATATTCATAAATGGCTGTTGTGCAATAAAGACTCAATATAAAGCATCAAAGAACTAAAATGTTGCACCAAAACCATGTCTTAAAACCTGAAATAAAGCTTTTGAACAAAGAAATACCTTATTCCTTTTTCCATTGACGTTTCTATATGTTCAAATGTGCTTTTGAAACAATTTTCATCTTAGTTACAAACTTACATGAGAAGACACTTCGCTAATAATTAAAAGCAGAAGTTGATTGATCACTTAGCGGGTGTGGGAGAGGCTGTGTTTTAGCACGTCCTGATTAGATATTCAGCTGCTGTCAATACAGGTTAACTTAACTGGTATGTCTCTACTAGAATGGATTGTAAAAAGTGTCTTTTTTAATGTGTAGAATTTTTTTTCCAGCTCTTTTTTCTCAAATTGGAAAGAATGATTCTGCCACCAAATCAGCAGCAGTTGAGAATGTAACTACTAAATCGTTAGCACAGTTTCGAAAAGAGAAAGGGACAGAATGGAAATTGAGAGTTTCTAAGCCGTCCAGTATTGCAGTATTGTAATATTGTATGGGCTAGCACCTATGAATCGAATTTGAAACGTCTGATAGTTTTGCAAAAACGGGCAATCAGAATTATAAGCAAAAGTGAAGTTAATGCACATACCTCTCCATTGTTCAAAACTCTTCAACTTTTAAAATTTATTGATATCAATAAGCTACAAATTGGTCAGTTTATGTTTAAGTATAAAAACGACTTGCTTCCCAACAGTTTCAAAGGTATATTCTCTATGAACAGTGAAATACACAATTATAATACAAGATCTTCACACTATATACATATTCCCTCTAAAAGAACTAAACTTGCACAATTTTCCATTAGTTATAAAGGACCTCTCTTATACAACTCTTTAACCGATACGAAACTTGTAAATTGTTCAAAATATTCTTCTTTCTCAATCATGTTTAAAAATTATCTCTTCTCTGTTTATCATTAACTGTAAAACGACTAGCCATATCTGTATATCATGTATGAAAAAGAATAATATATATATACATATATAGCATATAATAAATTGTATTTATAGCCTTAACCCAACTAGAAAAGGAACGGGAAAAGCTTTCGCTTTTTGTGGCTCTTCTCATTCCTTTCCTAAATATTATGTTTATATAGATATATATATTAGAATACGTTAGGAGGGGACCTGGCGCCTTATAAACCTAGTGGTTTCAGCCAAGTCTCCTCGCCATATTATATCTTATTTTCAATATAGATGTATTGTATATCTAAATTCTAAATATATTGTAATTAATTAATATATTTAATTTGTATGAACTGGCAAAAATAAACTTGAACTTGAACTTGAACTTGAACAAAACCACAACCACAAACAAGGAGAAAAATGAAGATGTCATGATAACCATTGGACTCATGGAGTGGAATAATAAGGAGCAAAAGTTAAAACCTAAAAGAGGGAAGAAGATGCTATTACAAGTCAAACAAAATTCTGACTATTCAACACTCTTAAGAGAAGCAAAAGAAAAATGGAGAGACTTTCACAGCAACTTGTATGATGAAGAGGAAACTTACCATTTACTGTATGAAGATACAAGAAGAGCACTATTCCCACCAGGTCATAAGAAAGAGTCCTTCTGCTTGCAAAGCTACAAAAATGCTGTTTGTAAAGATTATAAGAGACGTACTCTCTTTCTCTGCACTGAATATGATTTAAAAATAGCAGAAGGAGGAAGTGGTTGTGAGGAAGAGGAAGATAATGGTGAGATTCCTGAAGATGATGGAAAGAAGCCTGCAAAATGTCCAAAAAAAGAGGACAACTCAGATGATAATGATTGGCTGGTAAATGATGACCCACTTGGAAAACGTTCCGCCCCTCAATCCACATTCGCTTCCAAGCTGACACAATCAACAAGCAGTACACCCCAGCCACCACCTTCATCAGAGTCCATATCCAGTGCAACCAAATCAACATCACCGTCATCAGCACCTGTAAGCACCTGCATCGATTTAACTCTACCTACAACAAGTCAAATTGATCTTGATGCAAAGTTGGCAATTGACCTGCAAGCTATGTACGAAGAAGCTGATTCTTAGGATACTCTTGTTGATTCTCTGAACCCTAGCACTTGTAATACTTCCTTTGGTAAAGATGCAGATACTTCTGGCATGATAAAGTTGGATGATGGATGCTCAGTGGTAAAAGTTCTGTCAGAGAAAGTTGACATGTCTGGCCAGTTGTTTCTTGTTATACGAAGAGGTTGCCCATTATCAAGAGTAATCAATGTTTGGAAAAGAGCCATTAAAAAGGACCCATCATGTGCAAACTGTCGTGTGATGATCAGCTTTTGTGGTGAACAGGGAGTAGATTCAGGAGCAATGGCTCTTGAATTTTTCACACTAGTGCTGCCTGACATTGCTTCTCAAATGTTGATTCAACTTATAATATCCAGAATTTAAGTTTCTATACTTGTGGACAGATTGTGGCCTCAAGTCTTGCCCAAGGTGGACCACCACCTTGTTTTCTTGATGATGGTGTGTTCAACCTAATGCTAGAACCTAATCTCAGGCCACATGAAATCAACGAATCAAAGCATCTAACAGAAAGTGACAGAGCTTTCCTGAAGTCTGTGAAGGATAATTTGAAGTCTCACACTGATGCCATCATTGATAATGGATACACTGGGGCCATTGATGAAATGCACAGTGATGAAATAATCAAATCTATGATTATCAACATTATCTCTAAGCGGTTACTGTATCTCAGAGAGTTCATGGATGGTTTGAAGTCCTTTGGTTTAGCAGATATCATCCTTAGCCACCCAGAAAGCTGTAGAACTCTATTTGTGAAGAGTTTCAAACCAGTTGAAGTTGATGCAAATGTATTGTTCTCTAGTCTGTGCCCAGTCTATACTCAAGAGGCAGAAAGTTCACGAAGAAAGATGGAAGAGTCTTTAATGGATTTTTTCCAAGATTTCCTATTCAAGTTGGAAGACAAAGATAATATATCTGGCTACCTTGAAGCCATTGCATGGAATGAAGATGGGGAAATTTCAGCTGAAATGTCTGATGTTGACCAACCAACTGAACAGTTCCAGTCTCCTGATCTTTCACCTGCAGGCATGTTAGGATGGCTGACAGGCCAGAAGCACATCCCACTAGGTGAAAAAACTTTGACAGTTTCAGTCAGGTTCAGTCATGATTGCCAAGTTATTAATCCAAAGCATAAAATTTGCTATCCTGTTGTGGGTGCCTGTTCAAGAGAAATAACTTTGCCAGTGACACATATGAAGACTAAGGAAGAGTTTAATGAAGTGCTTTTAATGGCATTTTGCAAAGGACAGGCTTTTGGTAAAGCTTGAACTGTTATTTAATAAAAGTTAATATTTGTTCACCCCTGTTGTGGGTGCCTGTTCAAGAGAAATAACTTTGCCAGTGACACATATGAAGGCTAAGGAAGAGTTTAATGAAGTGCTTTTAATGGCATTTTGCAAAGGACAGGCTTTTGGCAAAGCTTGAACTGTTATTTAATAAAAGTTAATATTTGTTCAAGATACAAACATTTATACTTGGCAATATATTTCTAGTTAGACATCCCTTACAACTAAAACATGAAGGTTGGAAACAGTCTTGTTATTATTTTTATGGTTATATCAGTATTGGAAAATAATTTTATGAGTTAATAATGTTACATAATTATTATTGTTGTTTAAGGTATATGATTATATTGTTAGAGTGGTGTTCATTAACCCATGAAAAAAGTGTACTAATTGAAGTGCAATGGAAAAATACAGTGGGAAACAAAATTAGTTCATAGGTTTATGAAAACCACTCTAAGCATGTTTACATACATGTATTTTTATTGCATGTTTGTTAAATACACTAGTTTCAGAGAACTATTGAATATGTTGTCCATCATTGCAAATTTGGGGGAGGCTAAGAGGGGAGGAAAGAGAAGCCCTAGCTGAGTGACCTTTTATTGAGAAATGTTTAACCAATAAATCTTCCATAACTCAAAGGTCAAAATTCTGACAGAAATGCTATGGCAGTAACATTTTTATGTGATAAGAGAAATCTCAATTTGAAAACCATAAGCTAAAATATGCATAACTTATTTTGCAACTTGGATAAGAGCTTTGAAAAGTGCAAGTGCTTCTTGTCAACTGCTTGGTTGTTGAATGGACAAGTGTTCTTGAGCATATTCAAAATATTCCTGGTAGATATTATTTTCGGACTTTTCAACAAGCTGCTGCCATACTTGATTCCTTTTATACAATGGTACTTCTGTCTTGAGATATGGGACTGCGCTGTGAAGTTCTGGAGAGAAGAAAAGTGAATCAGGGAGCCCAGGTATGGTGTTGTGCCTTGATTTGCGAATTCTGTGAGTATTCCAATGATCTCTTATGTAATCAAGTTCTTTTTGGAGAACCTTATTGAAACAGAACCACAGGCATTCCATATGGAGTTCAGAGGAAGTGTCAATTATCCCTTCAAATTCCAAATCGGTGAAAAAGGTTCTCCACCATATAGAATAAGTTTTTGAGAAATACGACCACCATCCTTCGATTCTTTGGTTATGGGGTGATGCTACATACCTATGTGCATCAATATCATCACGAAAGAAAGTCTGAATTGATGCAGATAATCCATTTTCTGTACCTAAATCTGTTATTAAGTGCATAGGGCAGCCACCAACAGCAGAAATTGCCTGAACAAAAAAAGATGCAATGTTGTCAGGAGAATTGTTGGACCTTGTAACCTTGAGCCACAGTATCTTTCGACTGAATCCATCAATTCCACCGTGAATTGGAAATCCCCATTTTGTTAATTTATCATATCCATCCATATGCCATGCATAATTTGGTCCAGGATTATTATAGGTTCTCCTCTTTAAACGGTGTTTTTTCCTTCGTTCAGTTCCTTCTGGATCCATCTCTTTCAGCAAATCTTGTACAATTTTTCTAGGTACCTGAAGACCTTCCATTCTGAGGGTATGCCATATACCTCTGTAGCCCATAGACGAGGAGGGGCCTTTGATAAGCTCACTTATGCGCTTTTGAACTTTTAAAAAATCCTCATTGTATTCTGCTTTATTGGTAGTACAACGCCTTGTTAGCCCATATTGTTTAAGGCGCTTTAAAAGTGTACATCGACCAATGGAATGTTGGTGACGCTCAGAGAGAAAGTGTAGGATTTCTTTATATTCAAATCCGCGATAGAAGTAATATTTGATAACTTCTTCATCAAAGCTTTCGTCTTGTTCTTCATCGCTGCTAGAATTGTCTGTTTCTTCGCCATTGTACCGATCAGCACATGCTGAAACAGCAGATTTTGAGCAGTCAAATATACGTTACAAACATTATATTATTTCTGGTTTAATCACATAAACGACAATACATACAAAAAATGATTATTTGGCTCACCTTGACCACAAAAAGTACAAAAATTCGCTTGAGAAAGCAATTCTTGGGTTTCATGTGACGTCATCGAAAATATTCATGCCTCATATTGAGCACATAAAGTTAAGCCTTAAGTATGTTGCTTATATGCCTAACATAAGTTTTTCTTGAGTATTTGAGAAGCTTTCCTTGCTTGGTTCTCGAGTTATCAAAGGTAAAACCTATGTCACGCAACACTGTCACGCGTTTTCCTATGAACGTAAAACTTTGAAATAGTTAGAAGTAAACACACATTTGGCTTGTTGTATGAATAAAAGTATTGTTTACTGAGTTTCTGTATCAAAATACATGATAAAGTTGTTATTTTTACATGATTTTGCCAATTATATTTATTGTCCGCCATGTTGGTGTCCCAAAGTGGGACACCAATATGGCGGCGCCATACATTTCTTTGTAATAACTGGCTTTGTAAAATTGTCGATATCTTTGCATCACAATATCTTTCGGACTCAAAATTCCCTGCAGTCATAAAGTTTTTCCTCCTCTTTAAGCAGATGTGCCTGATTTTACTCAGGGATGAGAGATTCGCTGTCATTTTGATGACCTGTGGAGGGACACCAACTGCGAAGTGCCATACATTTCTTACTAAAGATTCGGCACTTCAAAAATTAATATCTTCGCAGAAAAAGCTCGTTTCAATTTCAAAATTTGTGAAGTTACATAGTTTTACTTGCTCTTTATAGTGATATTATTTTTATTTCACTAAGGGCTTTTTAAATTTTTCGATGACGTAGGTGAAACCCAACAATAAGGAACCGCAAACTTGACATGCTGTTCCAGTCGCCATCGGTAGTTACTTCACTTATGGTACTTGAAAACTCCTGAGATTTTCTCCTATATTCTCACGTACTCCCATAGACTCCCACGTACTCCCATAGACTCCCACGTACTCCCATAGACTCCCACCTACTCCCATAGACTCCCACTTACTCCCATAGACTCCCACGTACTCCCATAGACTCCCACGTACTCCCATAGACTCCCACGTACTCCCATAGACTCCCGTATACTCCCATAGACTTCCACGTACTCCCATAGACTCCCACGTACTCCCATAGACTCCCGTATACTCCCATAGTCTCCCGCGTACTCCCATAGACTCCCACGTATTCCCATAGATTCCCACGTACTCCCATAGACTCCCACCTACTCCCATAGACTCCCTTGTACTCCCATAGACTCCTGCGTACTCCCATAGACTCCCACGTACTCCCGTGTACTCCCATAGACTCCCACGTACTCCCATAGACTCCCACGTACTCCCATAGACTCCCACGTCCTCCCATACACTCCCACGTACTCCCATAGACTCCCGTATACTCCCATAGACTTCCACGTACTCCCATAGACTCCTGCGTACTCCCATAGACTCCCACGTACTCCCATAGACTCCCGTATACTCCCATAGACTCCCACGTACTCCCATAGACTCCCACGTACTCCCATAGACTTCCACGTACTCCCATAGACTCCTGCGTACTCCCATAGACTCCCACGTACTCCCATAGACTCCCGTATACTCCCATAGTCTCCCGCGTACTCCCATAGACTCCCACGTACTCCCATAGATTCCCACGTACTCCCATAGACTCCCACCTACTCCCATAGACTCCCTTGTACTCCCATAGACTCCTGCGTACTCCCATAGACTCCCACGTACTCCCGTGTACTCCCATAGACTCCCACGTACTCCCATAGACTCCCACGTACTCCCATAGACTCCCGTATACTCCCATAGACTCCTGCGTACTCCCATAGACTCCCACGTACTCCCATAGACTCCCACGTACTCCCATAGACTCCCACGTACTCCCATAGACTCCCGTATACTCCCATAGACTCCTGCGTACTCCCATAGACTCCCACGTACTATCAACTCGTCCGCCATAACAACTAACTCACGTTGATCTCTGGAGTTAATCGTCGAAGTTGATGACAGTCAACTGACAAGCCGATGAGTGATCACAAATTCTGACCAATGGGAATTTTCCGTTGTGTCGGCAACGGGTAATTCAAACCTTAGTAGATTGTCTGCAGTCCCTCCTTTTCCTCTCCCCGCCTCCCCTGCCCCTCTCTCCCCCATTCCTCGCTCGTCCGTGTTTCCGATCGGACTCGTATTTTGGGATTCTGGAGGGAAAAGGAGGACTGCTCGCAGTCTACTACTGTCACACTGTTGCAACAGGCAGAGTTCAAAAGACCCAAAAGAAGGACTGGGTTTATATTGTTGTTTTGATTTCGGTTGCTGTTGGTAGTGCTGCTGCTGTGATTGGTAAGGTGGCAGACGGATGCGGAAAGCCGACGACAGATAGAGATCATTGATTTGAAGTTGATGATGTACATTCAGAAGACTAAACAACTTTGAATGAAGCAAAAATAGCTGATTGAACTAGGTTTTATAGTTACAACTATTAAGAAATATTTTCTCTATCAAACTAGATATTTTTAGAGTATTTCTGTTTCGTTATTTCGCTATTTCGCTATTTCGCCATTTCGCTATTTCGCATTTTAGGAACACCCGCAGATATTTACCAGAAAGGTCACGTTTCCAGAGCTTACTGGTCCCATCAACTACTGGCGCACATAAATTTAAAGCAAGGTTTCGAGATAACACAGTTTTTTAAGCCATATATTATTATTTTCTATCAATGAGACATGCAGTCATTAGGTCTATTTATCAGGTGATCGTTTGGTGTCTTATATGCCGGCAAACAACTCCGATGAATAATTTTAACAGGGATTTCAAAATTGGCACTGAAATTTGTTTCAGCCCTTCTCTCTTATTGACTGTTACTAAGAGAGTGCGTTACACAATACGTTTATGTAATCTGCTATCAGGTTACTGGCAGTTACGATTACCGGAATTGAAACTCTCCATTATTAGCGTCTCGTTTCAAATCTCAACACAGAAAACCCAAAGTACTAATTGATCTATTTATTCATTTTTATTTATTCAGACTGACAAGCACTTAGGGGCCGACCATTTAACTTTTAAGGGGGGGGGGGGGGGGGGTTGGATGATTTTGGATCGGCAAGATATGTTTACACCGAAGAATTGGGTGTACCAACTGAAAGATTACGTGTTCGATCGGAACGATTGGACCACGTAATCTCATCTTTGGATTTTGGACGAGAAAAAAGGTATGCATAGATGATTACCAACCTTGTCACTTTGGTCAACATCAGGTCGAATAGTTATCAGCTTCTTAAAAAGATCAATCAGCCACTTTGTCTCTAGTACCACTGTATCTTTATGTTTAACAATGACACCAAGATCGTGATAGAAGTCTAACATTGTACAGATTTCATTAGCGTCGTCTATGAAGCAAACCTTGTGGATAACCTTCTCTAGATCTTTGAGATGCAAATGATACGTATTCTCTTCTAGCAAAGCTTGAATTACCTTAATTACAGAAAAGATCATTAGGGCGATGTGTTCAGTATAATAGCAACTGCAAATTTTGAAGGATTTTTTAATGGGCCGGAGGAGAGGGGACAGGGTTAGGTTAAGGATTAGGGTTAGGGCGCGGAGGAGGAAGGTGTGATTTTACGAGACAGCGGAAGTGCAAGCGGGAGCTTAATTTGTTATTTGTTTTAAAAATCACCAAAATTGCCTTTGTGACTGAATAATAGACACGACCAAATTCGGACTTTTTCCTTGATTTTTGTGGTTACTGGCTTGCATCCAGTAACCATTATGTCATCGAGCGTGTAAGTAAGTGTGTAAGTGTGTAAGGTGTAAGTAATTCGGATTTCCCGAAGTCGTTCACGAAGAGAGAACGAAAAACGTACGGAATTGGCTCGAAGATTACTTGACTCATATTAATCGGTTTTCACGAAGAAAATACGAAATATTCTAAGAAATATCCACCTTTTTTAGACAGCGGTTGTTAAAATTTCATTAGAGATTTCCTTTCGATGAAAAAATCTTAGAAGTTTTCAATAAATATGGAGTCTACGAACACACTCGGCATTGGCTTCACCGATACCGCTGACGAAAAGGTCAAGCAGACTCGTTTTTCCATGTGGCTTGTGTTTGTTTGGATATATTGGTAAGTATAGACAATGTTTTATCTTTATTTTTCTCATTCAACCAGGCACAGCTTTTATTTTTACCTGTCACTACACTACTGGGGGAAATATGTAAAAAAGATGTGAAATACACGTGAAAATTATTTTTGAATTTAATTAGTCATTTAACAAAGAGCCAATGAGTCCAGATGTGACTACAAAGACTGTTCTGTTTGTTCAGTAACCTCAAAACGTTTAGGAATAGAAAGTTGTGGTTTGCCTAGTTTGTCATTTTCTTCTTTGTAATATTTAATTTGGAGGACTTTTTGGAGCACTTTCATCATTCTCGTAGACTCCATATTGACAGAACAATTATAATTATTTTTTCCTCGAAAGCATTCTTTCTTTCTTTCCGTTTTCTATTTGTTTTTGTTGGTTTGTTTGCTTAGTTTAAATGCTTTGCTTGTTTACTTATCATTTGACCAGTAACCACATGTCCTCTTAGAGGGCTTTTATTGTTATTGTTTTCATACCTTTAGAAAGTAAAGGTAAAGCGCTAACATTTAATTTCAGTAACACCGCGGACAAAAGATTGCGCAAGTGCAGCAATTATAGATGAAAGAGCATTTGTAAACATTAGGATTATTGACCGATAGTGTTCAAAGTCAATTTAATAATAATTAGTCTCCGTTAATTACCGTGCTCCAAAAGCGTATTATGTTGTTGGAACTAGTGTAACTACAAATAGAAGAGTCAGAAGAGAGTGGATTCTCATGACAATTTAATACTGATCTCAAGATGTACAAAAAAATTCTGGAGGTGTAAACGAGAAATAATTTAAACGGCGGAGGAGACTAATATTAACGAAGTTTCTTATAAATTCACTTTGAAATGTTTTCCTATACAAATTCACTGTTCTGTCACCTAAGTGTTGCACATGCGCAGTCGTTTGACCGTGGTGTTAATGTCAGTAGCATAAAGGCATAAAGCTGGTCCCCAGGGTCTCCCGGAAAGCTGGTTTACGTTGCGCCCTTTACCCACCTCTCGGTGGTCCGTACGTTGTAAGGGTATTTGAAAGGCTACAAATAAAGGCTACAAATAAATAGACAAGGCGCAAAATTGAAAAAAGTCGATCGCAAAAAGTGCAGAAGGCATTTTGGGGTAGAGGCTGGTAACATAACTATTCTAAACTAATTTGTCATGCTGAATCCGAATATGGCTGTTACCAAGACGTATTCTGCAATCTTATACGTGTAAATGACGTGTCTGTGAATTGCTACACGTCATTTCATACTAACGGCTTTTTCATGTAATTCCAAAAGTCCCCAAACTTAAAAACAATTACTATGGCTGGAAAGAGCATATGAAAATCAGTAAAACTGTGAAGTTTGAAGGATATCAGTTAAAAATTCACGGAGATACGAATTTTCAAAAATCGAAATTTGTTTGTATCTCTTGCATAACTGTAAGTGTTTTTATACAAAATTTCGTTGTTTTGAAAATTCGTATCTCCGTGATTTTTTAACTGATATCCTTCAAACTGCACAGTTTTACTGATTTTGATATGCTCTTTCCAGCCATAGTAATTGTTTTTAAGTTTGGGGACTTTTGCATGGAATTACATGAAAAAGCCGTTAGTATGAAATGACTGTAGCAATTCAAAAAACACGTCTTACACGTATAAGATTGCAGAATACGTCTTGGTAACAGTCATATTCGCATTCAGCATGAAAAATCGGTTTAGAATAGTTACCAGCCTCTACCCCAAAATGCCTCCAGGTATCTGATTTCTCGAAAATGCGCCTTGTCTAAAAGGATGGAAAGAAGTAGAAACAAGTGTGATAGACTAGGTGCATTTTCGAAAAATCAGACACCTGGAGGCATTTTGGGGTAGAAGCTGGTAACATAACTATTCTAAACTAATTTTTCATGCTGAATGCGTCATTTGCACGTATAAGATTACAGAATACGTCTTGGTTACTGTCATATTCGGATTCAGCATGAAAAATTAGTTTAGAATAGTTATGTTACCAGCTTCTACCCCAAAATGCCTTCTGCATTCTGCGATCGACTTCTTCAGTCTCGCCACTAGTCTATGACACACCATCGATCAGAAACGAACTCGGGACCACTTGTAGACATTCTCCTGTAATATCACGCCTGTGTAACAAAAGCCTTTGCACTATCGTAAGCGGTCTTTCTGCTTTGCGAAAGGTATTTTATATTAGTTTTGCGTTTTCTGTCAATTATCGGAGAAAGAGAACTCCCGTGGGATTAAATTATGCAAAGTATATAAAAAATTTTACCTTTTCAAATTTAAGCCATCGAAGAGGAATAGCTTCTCCAATATAAGGTTCTTTGTCAAGCACGTCTTTTATTGTGTCTTGTAATTTCTTTATTTGTCGATCATTAGATGACTTTGTATTGTCCACAGCAAAGTATTGCCTGACCACGTGGCCTCTATAACTCTTGTCTTTCAATTCCTTTTTAATAAGTGTTTCCATTTTCTTGGGGTCTTCAAACGGCTGGTCGGCATTGGTGCCAACCATGATAACTCGAGGCCGACATTTTTCTTTAGTGTGGATATTATGTATGGAAGCTAACCACGACAAAATTGCGTCCATGTTGGTATATTGGTCAGTATTTTCCAGGCGCTCCATTTCGTGCACTCCTTGCCGTACACACGCTTCCACTTTGTCATCCAAGTCCTTACTAAGATTATAAACCAATAAGTAGACTGCTCTTGGGGAAAAAAACACGGGATGGGAAGCGTAGTATAAATGTTGACCTGCAAAATCCCATATACTTATAGTTGTTTCAGGCTTGGTCGAAGAATCAGAAAGATTCAACCCTTGTAAATATTCAACCAATCCTTGCAGTATATTTTCTGGGATTTCTTTTGGTTTTGGTTCTTCAGGGAAAGCTTCTGTTTGATGTTCACTCTCTTCAGTTTCCATGATCATGGTATTTTCTGGAACTTTTTCTGGTTTTAGTTCTTCAGGAGAAGTTTTTGTTTGATATTCACTCTCTTCAGGCTGATTGACCTATATTATAATTTGACTGATTACTGATAGCATTACTAAATCTACATGATGTAATGAATGGAAAAGTTGGCAAACTAATCAGTAAGTAGTAGCAAACTATAAACCCGTGGTTGTTTGTGTTTGGTGCTGTTGTTTTTTTCTAGCTTACTACTCACTACATAAAGTCATATCATTTTACACGGATTAAAAAAATCAGTTTATAAGAGTTCTGACCTTTTCATGATGGTGAATTTGAAATGCGTCTTTATTTTTCTCGATGTGTTTCGTGTCCCTGCCTTTTTCATCTTGCTTATCGAGCTCTTCGACTTGCTTCAGATTATCGGCAGTCATTCTTGCAATATCATCATCAAAATCACTCGCCATTTGTGTACGGTCTGCACGCTGCCACTTCTTAACATGATGAACATCAATCCAACAGCAGGACGGGTCAACTTCTATACCATCTGTACTTTCCTCTTGAGGGTTGAACTCGAGCCCAAGGAGGGAATTCCTAAGACTGGTTTTTCCAGCTCTCTCTTGTCCAACCAACATTAGTCGTCCACGATATACTTTAACTTTACCTTCTTTTAATGCCTTGTGATATGCTTGTACAGCTCTTTGTCCACGTGCTTTGATTTCAAAAGGCACTGAGTCAAATGAAACGCCTAAAAAGTCGTGCAAAAAAGACAAAATCATGAGTCGCTGTCTTCAGGACTGTATCTCCCCCAAACATGAACGAAATGATAAGCTGCAGAAGCTTTGTGAAAAGCTTTCTTTTATTTCCTACTTTCCATCTTAGCCCAACCCCTTTTTTCCATACTAATCTCATATATAGCTCTACCACTTTTAGGATGCCCCGTGGTCCCTGATTAGGGGAGGGGGGGGGGGGGGAAGTTGTCGATAGTAGTTGTGATTGATAACTAAAACATATCAACAACTAAAATCGTTTTGTTCTCAAATTCAAATCTGAACCCAGTTTGTTATCGACAGTGTGTTAACTAGTCATCTAGCTAACAACTAGTTATCGATGTCCTAGTCTGTGCAAGCGCTAAAATGTGAACAGAGAGTTTTCTATTTCCGCACGTACGTGTAATAACGGCTAAAAGTGCTTAGGGTGGCATGCTAGCCGCCATGCAGCAAGAATTAACCCCAAAAATACGATATATCAACAGACCGATAAACGCTCTTCTAGAAAATGCCAATGAAACGGCCGACGTCTTTTATTGGCTGACTCATAACAGCTGACTCTGTCAAACAATGAGAGACGTCGGTTGTTCACGCTTTTCAACGGCCGTTTCGACCCATCCCATCAAGAAAATCTAACCTTAGTAACCTTTGAATTCATTGGGTGGATCTTGTAAGGAATATTTGCTTACTAAAGTATTCATTGACATTTTCGGAAAGAGCGTTTATCGGTTTGTTGATATATTGTATTTTTGGGGCTAGTCCTTGCGGTGAGAGTAGATTTTTTGGAGTTTTGTAGCGTGATGTGAGTCAAGATGGCGGCTAGCTTGCCAGCCTTTACTAAAGATATGTAGAAAAGAGCGGATTTAAAAAAAAAACACTAAAAGCGTTCAAAAACTTGAGAATTAAGGGTACTAATAGAGGTAAGAGCAATGACTCAGTAAATTTGTAAATGTTCAAAATTTTCAGAATGCCGGCACGCGTCAAGTTCCCGCCAAAAAGCAATCAGCAATGTACGGCATAAAGCCCGCCGCACACGTTATAGGAAACGGCGTGAGGAAACTCTAAGCGAAGCACTTAGCTCAGACGATTTCTCGTCGCATTGGTTACGGGAGGCTAAAAATAGAGCAGGTAAAAGAGTACACGGTGAGACAGTGCCTTGCGTAGCAGTTTCCTCACACAGTTTCTCAACGTGTGCGGTGGGCTTAAGGTTTACGTTTTACGTTTAACTTCAAAAATTTTGGACATTATTAACTCCATTGACACCCCTTAAAATACCTCGTTAACACGACTACATGTTAATGCGGTCAGTTATTTTCGGTCCGTAGATGGCCCTATTAACGAGGTTCCAGTGTAATTATGAAATCATCTAAATTAGAAGCTACTCGTTACTGCTATCTGACGTTATATGCCACCTAAAAATTTCAAAAAATTTCGTTGCCATGACAACACAAAGTTTGGGACAGATGTAGAATTACATCATCGAAATATACATAGTGTTTATCGAATAGACGTGTCTGCCAAGTAGATGCTCATTTTATAGTAAATGTAACACAATTTCGCCAATTACAAGACCTGACTATATTTACTGTCCCCTTGATAAATGGCGTCTACTTAATAAGCTCCGCTTAGTAGAGGCACCACTGTAATTATGCAAAAAATTGTAGAATTTTCATGTTCAAAATATCACGCTCAACCGCGCATTCGAGCGCGCGCACTTTTATTCAATAACATTCAGCTGTCCGTGGGAAGTCTGGGCCATAGCGAGTCAGCGATTGAAAAGCGAAAATTCTACTTTTAGCGATGAAAAATAACATTTTATCGACCAAATTCTGCAATTTTTTAAAAACAAATATTGCACACTGTGTGAAGTAGGAGCAAAACCTCGATTTTTAAAATTTAACGAATATTATCGGTCGACAAAAGCCGTCACAAACAACGCTAAAAAGGCTGATTTTTGGTGTTCGTTTTCGAAGAGTTTTACCCTTTGTGGTCCTTTGTTCCTCTCTAACTCTTTGAACAATACGGTACCCTGGGTTCCAGGAGTTTATCGTCACGTTCCGACGACGTTTATTTACTTGATAGGAGAGTCACACGACGAGAAACCCCTGGCCGCGGCAGTTACAAATCTCACTTCCATGTTCTTTACAAACGATTTGCCATATTTGGAAACATGGCCAAACCGGTTTTAGGTCACCGTGAGGTCACGCAAACACAGTACATTGAAAAATGGATACTTTGTAAGGCTTATGTGAGAGAAAAAGTCAAACTCAGCTCAAATAAGAAACATTAGTTTGAAAAAATGTAGCAATAAACCGGCATAAATCTATATAGTATTTTAAAAAAGCGTCTTTTACTCGCCATAACGTCAATACTAGTAACGCTTGTAATACAACGCCGGATGTGACAAAATAAAAACGGTTGAACGAATCATCCAATCAAATCGCTCCTCAGTGTTTTAGCCAATCACAGAGTTACCTTCAAATTCTTGAAGGTAGTGCTCTGATTGGCTCGGCGCTGTAATTACAGCTGAAAATGGTTAGAAGTTCATGTCTTCTCGGATCCCGGTCTTCGATAAGGACGTTAAACCGTAGACCCCGTCTGCTTTCATTCTAACTCTGCTTGTATGGTGGACGTAAAAGATCCTGTTGTACTGTACTAATCCTGTTTAGTCTGCACATGTTGCTGTTTCTGCTTCCGTCGTTGGTGAAAACCGGGTTTAAAATAAACAAATATCTTAACAGATTGATGACAGATTTCAATTTTTTATCTTAAAAGATAGAGCTGAGAATAATAAAAGACCCGCGCCATAAACAGTCAACTGCAGTCTATATGTGTATAAGGATATAAATTTATCTGTGGCGAATACCTTTAAGTTCAGTAAGCTTCACGTCTCCCATAGCTCAAGGTACGTCTACTTATATTATCTGGTAAACAAATTCACGCTTACCCTTAAAATGCTTCATTCGTGGGTATTTCTGGATCATAGTGTTGTAGAATTCTTCGTCGCCATACTCGTGAATACATAATAAAAATGTCTGTTCCTCCTTGTGTTTCGCAACATAATCCATCAATTTTGTCATCATTTTTTTATCCTTTGCTGTACTCATGAATCCAGCCATAAACTGTAATGTTAAATAGCTAACATTACTTTTTGGTGTCATTTTCTTCTTCTTCTTCACAAAATAAAGAGCAGCAAAGTACTCTTGAAAGCTGCTGTGACAGAAGCTGTATTCGTGTAAAACTTTTGAGAATAAAGCAGACGTCTTGACAGCAGCTACAGATAGTAAATTGCTTGACTTAAGGTAAGTTAGCTCTACATCAGAAAGTGATAGCTTTTTAAAGTCTTTTTCGGTAAAATTCTTTCGACCACGTAGAAGTGACATGGCCGCCAACTCGGACATTTGGTCCTTTATTTTCTCAACAACTGACGAGGCAGTTTTCTTACCTAACTTAGAATTTTTTATAGCTCTATTATAGTTTTCCTCAATACACTGAACTACTTCAGTATAAAATGCTGTTAATGTTGTAGGAAAACATATTCTAGAAATTCTAATGTTGTGCTCAATGTACACACACATGAGCAAGCACATCAAGGGAACTTGACCAAAAGTGAGATAGTCACTGTTTCCCTTGATAGTACTTATTGCCTTGGCCTGCATTTCTTGATTAGATTTAAAATATCTTTCTACATATTCTATAACTTGCTGTTCTGAAAACCCAGTGATACATACAGATCTATCAAAACGGACTTTTTCTGTCATCTCATCAGCTTCAATTGACCTTGAGGTTACCATGACAACAGCGTTGGGTAATATTTTCTTTTTGACCATTTTGCTGATAAGTGCAGTTACAGGCATTTTAGACCTGGGATCATTGGGAAATGAGCTTTCAAAATCACTAATTAAGTTATGACGGTCTTGATATTCATCAAAGCCATCAAACAGTATTAACAACTGCTCTGGATGATGAATAATGTACTCCAAAATGGAGTCGTTTATCATCGTATTCTCATCTAGCATAGAGCAAGAATTTAACAATTCTTTAAGATTAAGGTTTTCTGACGCAAGGTTGTTGAACTGTCTAAATGTTAGTAAAAATGCCAACTTGAAGTCGGGATTGTCAGCACTTTTATCTGGGTCAAATATACCGTCTGTAGACCAGTCTTGTACCAGTTTCCTGCAAAACAGCGATTTCCCAACACCAGGGTTCCCCACTATTGATATTGACTTCACATTTTCTTTCTTTGCTTTATCAAGGAAAATATCAGCGGTTTTTTTTATTTCTGTAGTTGTCTCGCCGGCAAGTAAGCGTGATGAACTGGACATTGTTGTTTCTCTTGAGCGATGGTACATCATCAAGTTTGTGAAAATGTCTTCGAGTCTCAAACTGTCGATGATAGGCGAGACGAAAAATTCTTGATGATTTTGAGTTTTCTTCCTCGTTGCACTTTTGAGGTGTTGAGAAAACAGATCAGCATCTAAAGAAAGAGAGAGAGATAAACAGACTGTCTTTTACATGCTGTTTTCGTATTAATAAAACACTACAATAAAACCCCTCTCATGAGGACATGTGGTTACTGGTAGTCAAAACATATAGCACCCACAATCATCACCATGTCTACTATCGTAGATGTTTAGAGTTATGGCCTAGTTTGCATTAATATATGATCACTCTCACTCCCGGGGGAGGGGGGGGGGGTACTCCCATATATTTGCTATACGGGTATGTGCCGCTGGATAGGGTATGGTTTTTGGCCCTGTTGTCTTGAACAGGGTATACATTTTACCCAAAATTGTCTTAAACAGGATCTATTAATAATTTTGACGAGATCCCAAGCCATATCATCTTTTTGTGTCTTAGATAGGGTACTGTATTCAAAATCAACAAAAAAGCGCTTCGTCAGCCGTTTTTTGTGGCCAGTAAGCCAGTAACACACTATGCTTCATGCGTGCGTGCGTGCGTGCGTGCGAGCGTAATTCAGAAATTCCCGAAGCAGAGCAGAAGTGTAAATAAATAAAGAAAGAAAGAAAGAAAGAAATAAAGAAATAAAGAAATAAAGAAATAAAGAAATAAAGAAATAAAGAAATAAAGAAATAAAGAAATAAAGAAATAAAGAAATAAAGAAATAAATGAATGAATGAATGAATGAATGAATAAATAAATAAATAACTGTTTATTTAAGTGTCCTAGTCTTCTAGCGCACGCGCACTAATTGGGGGACACTATACTCTCACACTCACTACCTCTACCTTGAATATTTTGCAAATAATCACTCGACTCACCAGTTCGTTTTTGAAGCCGAAAGATATGCAAACTTCGTGCGTCCGTCCGAGGGTGTTTAAGTCGATTATTAATAATCAAATATAGGCTTTGTGGTTATAAAATATATCTCTTCAGACCAAATTGTTCAGTTTAGTTCATAAATATATCTGTAAGGGAAACGTTTGATCAATTTTCGATAAACGTAGTATTGACGAAGCCGTTCGGAATGAAATAGGAAACTTAAGGTGACTGGCTACCATAGAAATTTTAGCCTACTGCGCACGTTCGCGCGCAGGACGTCATAGCGCGCGGAGATTGTAGCGAATGGCCACTAACGCTGGGAGACTAAAGCTAGTTTGTTGACAAAATTTAGTTTTAAAATAGTTCTCAATGAATTTAACAAGCAAAATTTGGCTTTGGGTTTCTTTACTTGATGTAATCAGGCAGAGCTTTAATTGATTGTTGCGAGTTTTAGAAAGATATGTTTGTTTGAAATTTTGTTTTCCAATTGCGTTCACTAATGTGCATTTAGTAATTAGAGATGCGAAGGTAAGTTGATCGTAATTTATATTTCTCAATGGTTCTGTTACATTTTATATAGTACTTCAGTTTTCATTTTGCTTATGTAGAAATTTAAATAAGCTTAACAAGGGCAGTAGGACAAAGTCGTGTCTAAAGGTTCGAAGGTTTTCGATTTGTAATAGACAAATCTTTGTTTGCACGTCACGGCATAGGTGCAGGCATTATACCCACGAATGCTGCGTGCCGAAGTTATTATCTATTATAATTACTGGTCAACTTCATAACCACCAAAATCACCAAAATTGTTTAAATTGAGGTATTTGTTTATTTTTAAAAGTTGAAGTATTGTTTGAGCATGCGTAGTTCTGCTGATTTTGTATCCCACACGCTTTGATACCCGTGTTTGTCATAATAAAGAAAGGCTACGGTACTTAAATTCTGAATGGGGAGCTGGATTTTGAAAAGGCTCTGAAAAGTACTGTGACTGCTAGCTTAGTAGTTACATTACTTTATCGTCCTGCAAATCTGGTTCCCCTGTAAGCAAAACACGCTGCATTATTATTAATAATGCTGTGGGATCACAGAATCACACAGCATTATTAAAAATAATGCCGTCTGCTAGATTAGACAGACGGCATTATTCGCAATAATGCAGCTGCTCTATGCTTTTTCTCTCTGCATTCGTTGGTATAATGCAGAGTGAAAACAATGAGTTTTGGTAAGAACAGTAATTATATGCATTTCTTACTCCCAGTGATTTTGTAGTCTATTAATAAGTTTGGCAAGGGACTTTTTGTGACGTAGATTTCTTATAACAATTTTGTTATGGCTAGTTGTTGGACCTCGCAGGGGCAGGACCAACTACACAAAAATGTGCTAGCCTAAGTTAGCCTAGGCATTTATCCTAGATTTTATATTTCATCTTAGTTCTAGATTTGTAGGTTCGGAATAGTCCCAAGCCTTTACCAAATGGTTATGTAGGTTTAGTACGTTAATGTCTTAGAGTATATTCCAGTTTTTACATTATGACGCAGTTATAAGGTGTGATTGAAATTCGAGCAAGATTGACATTTAGAAAGTAGAGTCTATAGTACAAATGAGACTCCATGATCAAGGTTGTGCAAGAAAGTTTTATTGGCCGGTCCGGATCTGGAGATTCTGGTGTGCACCTTGATTGGATAGGCCTGACAGTGTAACGTGAGTCTTTTTGGGTTATGGCTCTCTACCTGCTACTAGAAATACTTGTGTAATAAGCTTTGTAAGTCAGTTGCTCATTAGTCGAATATAAGTTGCTTGCTTACTGTAAAATTGTCTCTGGTGATTTTTGGAATACAAGGATTTGAAACAAAAGGTATGATTTAATGTTGCCGTCAGAGTGATCCCGGACTAGTTCCGTAACATAGGTGCCCAAAATTTGAATTAAAATTTAATTTCTCGTCCAATCGATTTTATTCTAAAATATGGTTTAGAAAACTGTGTTTGGAGATAATTTTTGAGCCGAAAGCGAAATAATTTGATGCACAAGATGTTTTATTCGGCAAGAGTTGTTATGTCACATAACTCAAACTGTAGCGTATTGCTCCACAGGACACCAACATTTCAGACCGTTTCAGAACCGTGAATAATAAAAGTACTTTCACGTAAAATACGAATGTCTATAACTATATAGAATTTCTTTATTTGTTGTAATCAGACACAGCTTTAATGGATTCTTGTGAGACTTTGGAAAGACTAAAATATTTTTTTACTTTGATAAGAATTCTACTTGGCTATCCGCCAGCATTATTTTACATTATAATTACTGTTCTTACCAAAACTCATTGTTTTTACTCTGCATTATACCAACGAACGCAGAGAGAAAAAGCATAGAGCAGCTGCATTATTGCAAATAATGCCGTCTGTCTAATCTAGCAGACGGCATTATTTTTAATAATGCTGTGTGATTCTGTGATCCCTCAGCATTATTACTCGTGCCCAGGCCTTTAGGCCGGGAACGAGTTATAAACTGCAAATGTTTATTTTTTTTTCTCTGTTCGTCTCGAGAATGCAGCATTCTTGCGCAATCGGCCACGTGTTACACCCCTGATTGGTTAAGAACGTGAAAAACAATGCCCTTCATTCATCACCTCCGTAGTGAACGCCAGCGAGGAACTTTAGGAATGCAAGATGGCCGACTACAAAGAAAATAGCTTTCAGAGACAGGCTTTTCCAGCAGTGAGACAATATAAAATGGAGCTTTTAACTCGAGATTTACCTAGGCACTTATAAGAGCTTCAGAATGGGCTGTTATTTTGAGCCAGATCTCCAATACTTTGACCAAATATCGAGCTCTCAATGGAGTAGTTGAAAATGAAACTCTCGCGACTCGGAGCAATTCCTTTGAGCTGGAAATCTACGAATTTCTCACCCTACATGTTGCTAAACGAACGCATATAGAGGCAAGTCAATTATATTATTCATTCAAGCATTCAAGAGATCTTGAGAGGTTTTTGTATTGAATTGTAACACCGACATTCTGGCCAGACAATTCCGCATTTATATATTTTCATGGAACCAAGGCGGCTATTTGACCTGATGCGTTTGGTCACGTAATTGATAAAACATCTGAAACATGAACGAAAAAATACACGATTTGTTATTGTGTCAAAAGCGTCGTTGTAGAAGTCTTTACAGCATATATAGTGAAATAAAAAGTTGGATAAACTGGTATATTTTTGCATGTTGGAGATATCTAATACAAAGGCAAACACTAATAGCTAGCGCTGCTGACAGACAAATTGACTAATCAGATATTCTTTGAAAAGTTCAAAAAAGGTCGTTATTATGTTACGGTTAAGTGAAGAATGCGTGAAACGGCTCGGGGAAGAGTACGAACGGGGCCGGTCATTGAAGCCTCTCCTAAAAGGGGCTCCCAGGGCACGAGTGAACGCACGTGTGCGTCTAGTTAATAATAATGCAGCGTGTTTTGCTTACAGGGGAACCAGATTTGCAGGATGATAAAATAATGTAACTACTAAGCTAGCAGGCACAGTACTTTTCAGAGCCTTTTCAAAATCCAGCTCCCCATTCAGGATTTAAGTACCGTAGCCTTTCTTTGTTATGACAAACACGGGTATCAAAACGTGTGGGATACAAAATCAGCAGAACTACGCATGCTCAAACAATACTTCAACTTTTAAAAATAAATAAATACCTCAATTTAAACAATTTTGGTGATTTTGGTGGTTATGAAGTTGACCAGTAATTATAAAAGATAATCACTTCGGCACACAGCATTCGTGGGTATAATGCAGGCAGCTTCGGGGTGCGCCCTCAGCTGCCTGCATTATACCCACGAATGCTGCGTGCCTCAGTGATTATCTATTAAGTAATACTAAAACGAAATGCCAAACGTCGTCTTGTTTTTGACCTCGTAAATTTCAAGATTATCTTGAAGTGTTCTTTATTGTTGATTTGGTTGAGGCAATTTCTCAACAGAACTTACATGTTTGATCGAAATTTTGTTTTCCAGCCGTGTTTACAATGTACATTTACTAGTTAAAGATGCGAAGGCAGGTTGAACATGATTTATTTTTCTCAATGGTTCTGTTACATTTTATATAGCACTTCAGTTTTTTGTTTTGCTTATGTAGAAATTTAAATAAACTTACCAAGGGCACTAGGACAAAGTCGGTGTGTGTATGCACTAGTCGAAGTAAACCCCTACCCCCACCCCCAACCAGGGACAGGGCTCGAAATGTGTCTATATATATATTTGGATTTGAGGCCAGTAACCACATGGCCTCATAGAGGTCTATTTTTGTCTAATCATATGCAACGGATCGGAATCGAATGACGAGGCTAGGGTCGATTTTCTTCTCTTTTGTCTTGAACAGGGTATGAGTTTTTCACTTTCGAGTGTCTTAAACAGGCGGTCAGGTTTCTAGAACTCCGGCGGCACATCCCTATCCAAAATGGGGTTGAGTACCCCCCCCCCCCCCCCCACGGGCTCTCACTACATATGGATAACTGCATGGTCTTAGTACTTGATCAAGTCCCAACCATCATCTTATGTATAAGTGTCCATTCCAAGACTGCCCATGGATGCCCCCACTGATGTATAGGGTTACTAGTAATAACTACACTGTAGTATATACTGTATAAAACTTGCCTAAAATGTTAAATATAAATGATGATCCATTGCAGTAAAAGCACTGAAGTGTTGGGAACTCAAATCAGTTTGCATAAATAACAAGCATTTATTCACAAACACAAATTGTTTATTCACAATTGTCCCATACCATTGGTATTATTTTTACATCAGGAATGTTGAGCAAAAAATGAGGGAAAAACATTTGTCAATAGTACAGTATGTTTTGGAAGTCCATTAATCTAATTTACCGCAATCTCTAATGAGTAAATGAACTATAACTCGATTTTGGTCGATCATTTTGGGCTTGTCGAAAGACCAAAAATAATCAATAGTCAGAAAAATAGCCTCTGATACTCTGAAGTGGGTTTTAAAATCTTGAAATGACTAAATCCGATAAGAAATAATCGAGATCAACTTCTCTTTATGTTTTATATACGAATAGAAGCATTACGTGACCAAACGCGTCAGGTCAAAATACAAGTTCCATGCATTCAGCCTAAACAATAGCACATTGTCTTGACTATATATAAGCTGCTTGAATAGCCTTAATGGGATCAATAGGACCAGGAGTTATTTCTATATCACTTGACAGAATAAAATTGGAATGATTCACTCTGTGATTTCATTTTTTTAACAGATGACTTGTAGTTTTCCTTATATGCATGGGAATCATGCATGTACTATACCCTTTATTAAGCATACTGGATTGAGATTATTCCTTGCTAATTTCACTTTACATTTTACTGACTTTTCATACATCCTATTTCAAATTTATCCATTTTATGTAAATTTTCTTGTGATTACTCTTATGGTGTGCAGTTATAATCCTGGAGTGTTTATAATTATTACTGATATAACTGATGCATCCACGAGGACTGTGGGACTTTATTTCCATGTAAATTTCTTAAATTTATTATTGACAATCAAAATACTACATCTAATGGAATTGTGTGTGGTTACCGATAGATTCTAGGATGCTTTGGTTACGTTTTGAGAAGACCGTTTCCGTCTGATTCCATTGGCCCCGGGTCTTACTTCAAGTACGATCGATGAAGCTTTAAAATCTTCTATGAGTCAGCAAAATATTCAATAAGACATCTCCTCTAGACTTGTAAACGGTAATTCTATCTAAAATTTGGAAAGAACAACAATAATACCGAAGAAAAAATGCTAAAAGCTTACTTCGAAATGTCATCTCCAATAGCGGACAATATCTACATGAAGCACATGGACAGGAGTGTCTACAATGATATAGCTTGGGTTTCCTGTTTTATTCCGAATTTCTTCTCTTTTTGTCCTCAGCTTCTTCTGATTGGTTCGTCCTAAGGCACTCCTGATTGGCGCGTGCGAACTCTTCGTAGTGAACGCCAGCGAGGAACTTTAAGAATGCAAGATGGCCGACTAGAAAGAAAACAGCTTTCAGAGACAGGCTTTTCCTGCAGTAGAACAATGTAATTTGGAGCTTTTAACTCGAGATTTACCTCTATACTTATAAGAGCTTCAGAATGGCCTGTTATTTTGAGCTTGATCTCCAATACTTTGACCACATATCGAACTCTCAATGGAGTACTTAAAAGGAGGCCCTCGTGATAAAGACTATTTCCTATGAGCTGGAAAACTACGAATTTCTCACCCTACATGTTGCTAAACGAACATGCATAGAAGCAAGTCAATTATATTTCTCATTCAAGCTTTCAAGAGATCTTGAGAGGTTTTTGTACTGAATTTTAATATCGGAATTCTAGACCAGACCATTGCATGGAACGGCTAGGTTCCATTGACCTTGTTGGTCACGCAACGGCTTTTATTACTCGGGCTTCCGTAGGAATGCCCGAGTTATAAATTGGGCTTCGTTATTATTATTAGTATAGGAAATCGCACGATCTTGAGTACAATTCGGAATTAATAGGTACGAGTAATGTTTTGAAAGTTCTCAAAATAGGACGAGCCTTTAGGCGAGTCCTATTTGAGAGTTTTCAAAACATTACCAGTAACTATTAATTCTGAATTGTACGAGAAGATCGTGCGATTTTTTATTTATAATACACTATACAAAATTTCTTCGAGGAAAGACAAATGTCTGACATATAGCATGTTTTCACTTAAAAAGTGCAGACTTAAACGAGTAGACAATATTTCAAAGAGGGAAGAAACTTCGAAAACAAAATAAAATAGAGTTAATTTGTATTCTGAGCGAATTACAGTTCTTAAGCATGTAGTTTACTTACCGTGACAGGTTTGTTTATTGAATGAAGACGAGCGAAGAGCCCAAGACACGGCAAAGAATTTGAGTTCATTCACAGAGAAATATGATCAAATTTACGTTGTTTAAACATACCTGGCCTTTCAAATGCCTCAAAACTTCATTATTCTAAGCTTGATTTATCAGATTCTTTTGGAAAAGAGTAAAAAAATTTGACCAAATGACCATTTCTGTACTCTGGAAAAAAAAAAAAAATTCAAACTAGACGTAGTTTATTTGTTGCGACACTATATAAACACTTACTGTCAAATCACATCTTGTGATTGGTTCTTGTTTATCTTGTCTCATCTTTCTTAAACTAGTTAACTCATGCATCTGCTTAGTTAGGCATGTGTAGTGTTAAAATCGCCGCCCGAAATTTTTAACTATAGTTCTGTAAACTATAACTTAGATCGGTCAAATTATAAAAAAATTCCTAACTAAAGTTACTTGTCTCTAACTAAAGTTTAATGTCCTTAGTGTGACCACAAACCAATGTCTCGTGTTGAGTGTCTGTTTATAAAGAAAGGAAAGTTTTTAAATATACGACAAATAATACATTCTCCCCTGAAATGCATGCAAAAACTTCAAGTACAGCCGACTCAAATTAGTACCACGAGTTAGCCACAGGGCTCATTTGATTTTTTTTTGGTTTGCCTTCAGTCACAAAATCGCAAGTGTTAGGCACTAAAGTCGCCATGCAGCGAAATGTAAGCGCATGCGTAGAGTGAGTGAAGAGCACATGGTCGAGTCAAACTTGTCTTCGCTGAGCGTAAGGATGGATAATATAAAGTCAAACACGCTCAAAACACAGACAAAGGCACACACCATTCGCGGTATACCCACACTAAAAGATGGCGAGCGTTTTCGGAACGGGTCGATCCGCGAACTTTACGAGAGATCAATTTACGAGCGAACCATTTTGAGTGAACCTTTTATCGAGAATGATGCTATACTTAAAGCAAATGAGCAATGTTATGTTGAATCAAAGCATCATCGTGCATGTAGACGTGATCGTGAACCAAGCAGAATACCAGTACGAACTCTAAAACGTCTGAGGAACAAGAACAGAAAGCGGAAGGAGTTTGTGTACAAACGAATTTACCGAAATATACGTCCGAAGTCTTCCAAGCTGCATTGTTATGTGAAGGTTAGAACACTTACCAAAAATGAATGTAAACTTTTAACAAAGAGAATGAGCTTGAATAAAATCACGTTACATGAAAAGAAACTTTTGTTTAATTGCTCTAAGAGGATTTATCGAGGGATATTGAAGTTAAAATATAGAGCCAATCGCTATTTATCATTGTTTTCTTGTAATAGAGTGATGTCTCTTTATAAGAACGAGACTCATATATCAACTTATTGTGAACTTAAACTGAGTACAAACATAGAAACCCTGGTCCTGCTCCAATATACATTGACTCTAGCAAAACAATAGCAGCACCATATAGCCAAGGTAATGAGCTGGAATTTGGACAAAATTCAGGACAACAATGTGTTGCAATGAGTTTGTGCTCTTTGATTTACAAAAACAAACAAGGAATCACTTCTGCCAATGACCTTGTATCAATAATGAGCATAGAAAATCAGTTGTATTCAGGTTTGTCTCAATTAGCCAGACAGTCCTTTTTAATGCAGACAGAATTACCACCAATGTTGAATATACTGACTATCAACTTCAATATAGTGAAAGCTACACCGGTACTATACATCAAGAAACTGCAATAGAAGGATATCAATACTGCACTTCTTTACAAAGAGCCTTTGAGTCACTTCTGTCTGAAAATTTCACCAATTTTGTGTTAACAGTTGGGTGCACAGCTGTTGCCATATATTGTAATGGTACTGCAGGTTTCAAAATATTTGATTCTCATGCAAGGGATTTATACGGTAGAAGCCATCCTCAAGGAACATGTGTACTGCTTGACCTATTGTCAATAAATGGTTTAGTTCATTATTTCCAGAGTATACATAACAATGATTTATTTGAGGTGAAGGGAGTGAAGATTAATGCAGTTCAAAATAGCATTCATCCTCAAAATTATGATAATAATGAAACTGGAGCATTTACTCTAAGTTGTGCTGTGGCTATGTACTCTCTCTATTATGCCATAATGAAACCATGTGGTTACTGGAATTCAAACACTTTGCTTACTATAGTCGACAATGGTAGAAGATTATATGACAGTTTATGTTTGAACAGTCATGCAACATTACTCGACTTACCAAAAACTGTTGATATTTGTGGAGCCAGAGTAAGTTTAGATCTTCTAACTGATAGTTTTCAAGGAGTACTGTCTGATTCAATTCAAAGCAAGTCAATTCTCCCGGACTTAATAACAAATAATAGTAAATTAACTGGGTTTTTGATGTGGTTTTCTGGTCATTGTATCAGTTGTATTTTCAAATCTACGAAAAAGTCAAAATACTTGTATTCCCTCTTGAATTTTAATGAAAGTCAAATACCTCCAATCCAGTACAGTAAAAACATAATTGGTGCAGCTTGTCTTGTTGAGGCTATTGGTAGTATTCAAAAGCAGTATCAGTCTGCAGAGCATTATAAAATACAATTCCTTTCGTGTTCATGCAAAAATTATGACAGAAATGAAAGGAAAAAATTATGAAAAATCAGAGACAGAAACAAAATTATGAAATAATGTAACAATGTAACAATGTTAAACTTGTAATTTGCTTTGATATATAGTAAGTTACATATGTATACAACTTTCTTAGTTTCATATTTGTTGCACGTTCAAGTTAGATTCATGATTATGCATGTCCCATTACTGCTATTTAATATGTTATGTTTATTAAAATCTATGTTTACAAAAGTACGTACTTCCATGCCGATATAATGACGACTTTTCTGCATTTCACTGGTGGCTTTTTTTGAGGGAAAAGGGATTATTATTTTTTTAAGAACAGCACCAATAGAAGCCCGAGTTCACGCAGCTATGCGTCTAGTTTCAAAGGTTCAAGCATTAAACGTTTAAAAAAATGATATAATTTACATTTTAGAAGTTGTTTTTTCGAATGAGCATTAACAAGTACACAGTCCTGTCCTGTTTTGCCCAGTAGAAGTTCGAAACCTGCGTGGTTCCTCAATAATTCCTATTTTATTCAACGGATTCAGTGTGCGCTTCTTCGTTGGCTTAGTACAACCAAAGGTACCCCAAGCATTGACTTATGGCAGCTTTGCAATGGTTTCATTGGAAAAACTAAATTTACGATAAGTTTGTAGTTTAAGTTAGCCGATTCAAAAAAGGTCCATATATTATGGTTAACTCTTCCCGGAATGGTGAAGAATGCGTGAAACGGCTCGGGGAAGAGTACCAACTGGACCGGTCATTGGAGCCTCTCTTAAAAGGGGCTCCTGGGGCACGAGTGAACGCACGTGTGCGTCTAGTCATCAAATAAAACTTGCTCAATTTTTCCCTCGAAGAGTGATTTTCAATGAAATATTAAAATCTAATCACTACAAACGCCAGCTAGTTTCTAATAAATCGTACTTCCATAGCGAAAATCGAAGAAAAGTATTCGGCAAAATTCGGAAGGTTTTCGTTCCCATCCGACTGTCACCCAAAGTGATTACTTCGGAAATTAGTCACGGACTATCGCTAGTATTCTGTACACGTTTCTGAATAAGACAAACTTGTGAGATATTACGAAGGTCAGCAACTTGCAAAGCACCGCCTTACCGCCGTTTTTGATGAAACGCGACTACCTAGACATCAACATTGTAGTCTGCACTTTGCATTACTCAATCGTTTTCGAAAGACTCAAAACACACTGAAACTAGACGCACTTGTGCGTTCACTCGTGCCCATGTGAAAGGGAGCCCAAAATCGGCCTAAAAAGGACATTTAGATTAGCAGCCGCTAGAGTAAGAGCGATTGACATGTTGTCGTTAATAAACTTTTTAACAAGACACTCCTCGAAGCGTACACTGGTTGCCTATAGTTCAACAAGCCGCAGTAGTAAAGACCTTTTTGAATCCACTTACTAAAACTAAAGAAATTAAAATTTTGTAACCCCAGCAACTTTAAAAATAGGAGCTTGTTATCGTCGACCATCGGGTGATGCCAGATCAAATGGTCCGTCCTTATCTGATCATTGTCAATTTGTCTGTCAGCAGCTATTAGTGTTTGCCTTTCTCCTTCTATTATCATGGGTATTATATATCTCACATGCAAAATTAGCACTAAATGGGACCATATAGATAAGATCATGTCAATGATCGCCCAAAGTCTACCAGTGCAGACATGGGTTAAACAATTATATATATTATATTATTATATTATGTTGATCATTACTATTTTCTTTTCTTTTATATATATATATAAAATATATAATATATATATATAATATATGTAGTGAAATACACCATGAATATTGAATAGTTTGTCCTCCTTTCTTCAATTTATATATATATATATATATATATATACATTTTTCAGCTACAAGCTTTGAATTTGATCCATTGATTTATTGCTACAGACCTGTTTCGTATGGTTTTACCCACACTCATCAGGCAATTTACAACGAATGACCGTTGGATATCCTATGCTGGAAATTTAAAAGAGACTAGTTGCTAGGTTACATATATCAGGTTACATAGAAATTCCTAAGCGTGTATTTATTTCTGTGGGGACATGGACTTGCGAGTTCGTTGCGTTTGTTCAGGGTAGATAGGTGTTTCTTACAAATTATGATAAATTTTTCGTTTAAACATAGATTGCATTTCTTGTTTTCATTATTATATGGTTGGCTTCTTTTAAGTATTTTCCACGTCACATTGAATTTTCTATTTTTGTCTTTCTGTTCCCAAATATGTTTAGATAGTTCTGTGGCATTTCTTTTCTTACTGTGTTTGAAGGAGGTCAGGTGGTTTCTATATCTTTCCTTGAAGTTAGTAGCGAGTCCTACGTATGTTTCCGTTGATGTGTCTGTAGTTACTGTGGCTTGGTATATTACGTTGCCAGTTTGTTGGCAGTTTCCATTAAGGGGGCAGTCGAGTTTTTTTCTGCAGTTACATTTTGGTTCTTGTTGTTCGCCGGTTGTGCTGATTCTACTTGAGATTTTGCTTTTGTTGTGGGAGTCGATTATATTCTTCACATTGGGCATACATGAGTAGCTTAGCTTTAAAGTATTCTTGTTAAAAATCTTGTGTAGGGGGTGGTCTTTTGTGAAGCATTTGTTAACTGTGTTGAGGAATTTTCTCCCAAGGTTAGTCTTAACATTAGAGTTCCAGGGTGGGTTGTACCAAGTTATGTTGCGTTTTCGGTTTTTTCTAGCTTTCGTTGTTCCATTAATTTGCGGTTTAAATGTTAATTTGTGGTTGTAGCCACTTTCGTCTAGTGCTTTTTGATAAGGCGGGATAGTTTCATTGAAGACTTCTTCGTTAGAGGAAATATTACTTAGTCGTTTATTTATATTCAGTGGTATGTTTTTTAGTAGTAGAGGTGGATGGTTACTTTGGTTGTGGACGTAAAGGAGTTTATTATTAGGCTTCATGTATGGCTTGTAAGTCCCATTAGTTAGGTTAAAGGTTACGTCAAGGAAGTTCACGATTTTTTTGTTCGCGTCAATTGTTATTTTTAGCTTGTTGTCTTTAAAGATTTTTGTTATCCGTTTCTTTGTTCTTTCTATCTCTTGTGGTGTAGATCTACAAGCTATTAGTCCATCGTCTCTGTATAGGCCAGCCTTGTTCTTAAGTGTAGGGTCCAGTAACGAAAGTATGTAGAGTCCAATGAGTTCGCATGTCTCGGCGCCGTCATATGATCCCATTGTCACATCAAACATGTTTGTCGTGTCTCGTTTTGTCCATGGAGAATGTTGGTGATGGAGTAGTGATCTTTTTGCGTGGATAATGATGTCTTTGTCTTGTTGGGTGATATTAGTAAAATTTGATGCGTAGTTTAGCGCTTTTGTAAGCAAGTCCTCAGTTATCGACGGGTAAAAGTCACATACATCAAATGTGATAAATGCGTGCTGGTTCTTTTCCGGTATCGTTTTAAACCAATTTATCGTGTCATTAGTGCTTTTCCAAAGGTTAACATTTGTTGATTTTATAATTTCTTGATTTATCTTGTCTAGTATTTGTTTGCTAACTATTCCAATTTCAGACTTGGTTGGGTTGATTAGTCTACAAGTTGGTTTGTTGTTAAAGTCAGGTTTGTGATCTTTTAGCGTGATGAACGGGTCTTTTGGTGATGTTATCTCAATTCTGTCATCTAAATGTAAGTTCGTTGCGATGTCTTTATCTTTACTGTATATAATATTTGTCGTTGTAGGTTCGGTTTTCTTGTATGATTTTGTCACATTTTTATCAAGGAGTTTTCTATAGTCTTCGGGTTTTGTCTTGTAGTAGTTAGTTGTTTTATCGGCTTTGACGTATACATGGTTATCTTCTCGCAACTCTTCGAGGTCTTTGTTTATTACTCGTTGAAGTTTGTTAAGGTTGTTATTGGTTTTGAATTCTATAGATTGGATTGTTTTAAGCATAGAGTCTTCAAATTCACTAAGTTCCATTATATGAGGTGCTGACCGTTTAGACTTGAATCCGTATGTTTCTTTCGTTTCGCTTGTGTTGTTCGGGTTTAAAAAGAAGTACGCTTTCCATCGCATGCGTTGGATGAGTGATTCCGTTTTCTGTATTAGTGTTCGGAGGTAGGTACTTTTTCCAGCTAATGGGATGTTTTTGGTAGAGTATCCAAAGTTTTTCGCTTGAAAATCCATTCTTAAAAGTGCTCTACTATGTCAGGAGCGTTATACATAAACGTAATATTGAAGAATAATTTTTCATAGTGCTCAACATAAAAGGAGCAAATTATATATACATTTTTCAGCTACAAGCTTTGAATTTGATCCATTGATTTATTGCTACAGACCTGTTTCGTATGGTTTTACCCACACTCATCAGGCAATTTACAACGAATGACCGTTGGATATCCTATGCTGGAAATTTAAAAGAGACTAGTTGCTAGGTTACATATATCAGGTTACATAGAAATTCCTAAGCGTGTATTTATTTCTGTGGGGACATGGACTTGCGAGTTCGTTGCGTTTGTTCAGGGTAGATAGGTGTTTCTTACAAATTATGATAAATTTTTCGTTTAAACATAGATTGCATTTCTTGTTTTCATTATTATATGGTTGGCTTCTTTTAAGTATTTTCCACGTCACATTGAATTTTCTATTTTTGTCTTTCTGTTCCCAAATATGTTTAGATAGTTCTGTGGCATTTCTTTTCTTACTGTGTTTGAAGGAGGTCAGGTGGTTTCTATATCTTTCCTTGAAGTTAGTAGCGAGTCCTACGTATGTTTCCGTTGATGTGTCTGTAGTTACTGTGGCTTGGTATATTACGTTGCCAGTTTGTTGGCAGTTTCCATTAAGGGGGCAGTCGAGTTTAAGTTTAAGTGTATATATATATATATATACACTTAAACACAAAAATTCTTTTAGATATATAGATATATATGTTAAATATATATTTAAAATTATGGGATGCCTTTAAAACCATGTTTTTTGTTAAGCGCTGACATAAGAGAACCACAAAAATATACTTTGGAAGCCATCCCATAATTTCTTTGGTGGTTTTAGGTATATTTTGCATACTTTTGTATATATATCTATATATCTAAAATTTGCAGAATTTTTGTGTTTGAGTGTATATATATATATATATATATATATATGTGGAATTGAAGTGGGGCGTGTGTTTCAACGAAGGCCTCCCAGCAGAAGGATCCAAACGAGGATTCGAAGTGGCCACCAAGAACTTTATAAATTGAATAGAGGGTGAAGGTGAACCAAGCAACTTCTAGCAATCCATGTAGATAAAAAACTTTAATGACGTTTCGACCCTTCGGTCTTCTTCAGAATAAGAAAAAAGATAAAACTAAATACAAAATGATAAAAATGTAATAAATGAATTTGGAATAGGCTATATATAGGGGAAGTAAGACAAAAGGGCACAAATGGCACGGGCTATGGAGCTAAAAATACATTAAGAATCTAGCTATAATTAATCCTATTTTTGGATCGAAACTCTGCTCTTTTATTTAACCCATGGGGGTGTAACGTGCTTAGCTGAGCCATCCAATAGGCCTCTCTGGTTAAAAGCTTTTTGTCGACTTCATTCACATCTCTTAAAGCTTCAATGCAAATGAACCTGAAGTCGGACAATGAGTGATCAGCACTATTGAAATGTACTGCAACCTCGCACGAAGTTTTGTTAGTTTTCATTGCAGATTTATGGTTCCGGAACCTGACCTTAAATTGTGTTGAAGTAGAACCAACGTATTGTAAACTGCACTTAATACACTGAGCGATATAAATGACATTGCTTGAAGTGCAACTAAGTTCCTCTTTAATTTTATAAATCCGTCCGGTAGCTGTACTAGAAAAAATCTCGGACTCCATGAGGAAATTGGAACAGAGATCGCACTTTTTAGCCGTACATTTATAGCACCCAGCCTTCTCAACAGTGCAATTCGATTTTAATTTTGATGGTGCCAGTATATCTTTAAGGTTTTTCGTTCTCCTATAAGCTGGCATAATAGATTTGTTTGGAAAAATTGTTTTAAGAGTGGGTGAGGATTCTAAAAAATGAATATTAGATTTGATGATGTCGGAAATGTTGGGCAATCTAGGGTTATAGTCAAGAACCAGGGGAAACACTTTATTCTTGACTCTAACCCTAGGTTTAAGAATTTCCTTTCTATCGATGGTAAGAGCTTTGTTAAATTGTTTATCAATCAACTTAGAGCTATACCCTTGATGCCTTAAATAAGCTTTATATTCAAGACATCTTTGGTTGAGTTGGTCTTCATTAGAACAATTACGCTTAAGTCTCAGAGCTACCCCGTAGGGAATAGAGGTCTTGCAATGTTTAGGATGAGAACTAGAGTAAGGTAAATAAAGGTGGCTATCTGTAGGTTTCGAATATATATCTGTGCTGATAAAACCATCTTTAAGGTGCAGGGTCAAATCCAAGACGTTGAGGCTATCTCTGGAATAGACCAGCTCAAATTTAATGGTGGGATACAGGGAATTAATATATTCCGTAAACTCGATCAGTTTATCTAACCCAGCAGTCCAGACATCTATAATATCATCTCTGTATCGCCACCATAAATTTGGTTGAGCTGGTCCACCAAATTTAGCTTGTTCATCAATTACACCCATGGCAATATCAGCATAGCTGCATGCATTTTTTGGACCCATGGCCGTTCCATGTTTCTGAACAAAGTTCTGGTCTATAAATTGACTATTGTTGGAAGACAGACAAATCTCTACGGCTTCAACTATACATTTGGTCGAGGGGACTTTATCGATTCTACTATCCAAAGCTTTCGTGATAGCAGAAATCCCCAAATGGTTGTCAATATTCGGAAACATTGCAACCACATCCCAAGAAACTAGTAGAGTGTTGTCTGCAAAAGGCCCACTAGTATCATTAAGTTCATTAATTCTATTAATAAGATCAGTAGTGTCCTTCAAAAATGATGGAAGACTTTGAGCCAGTGGTTTAAGATAGAACTCAGTGAAGGCAGAAAGACGCTCAATGGCTGTCCCACAACAAGACGTAATTAAACGTAAAGGATTATCAGCCTTATGAGTTTTAACATTACCAAATGCCGTGCCTGGCCGAGGCTCAATATCGGAAATCCAATTGGCAATGTTTTCATTAATTTGCCTTTCACTAAGCCATTTATCAGACCACTGGCGAACTTTTTCAAAATGATCATGAGTCGGGTTGATAGCTAACGATTCATAATGCAGTGAGTTTTGAAGTTGCCCTAGCATTTTCTTCTCATATTCTCCCCTCTCTAAAACTACAAAGCGTGACCCTTTATCTTGAATTCTAATAATTTTATCCTCCTCATTTCTTAAGGATTTCAATGCCGACCGTTCGTCCTTAGTTAAATTATCCCTGGGTTTTCTGACCTTATTAGGATCCAAGACAGCTTTTCTAACATTAGCTAAGAATAATTCAACTTCTGGGTAATTAGATTTAGGTGGATTCCACTTACTCTTACTTGGAACCTTAGGAAATTTAGTTTTTTCAGGAACAGTTTCTTTGGAATCGTCCTTTTCGTTGTTATTCTTGCCATGGAAGAAAGCGGCGCAGCGGATTCTACGTTCAAATAAATCAAGATCGTCTTGTACCTTTTGCCAGTTAATGTCCTTAGGCGTGGGGCAGAACGAAGGGCCTTTTCTCAGTAGACGTTTCTCCGCCTCAGTAAACTGTGCATCAGTTAGGTTGATAGGATCCAATTCAGGGGGCTCAAAATTTTGTTCTTGCTGTGGTTGAACTTCGCCAGGTTCACGTGGCAGAGGGTGACGCCTCAAATTTTTCTTAAACCTTCTATTGCGCGACTTCTTGATTCTTTGTATGTCAATTTGCTCCTCGCTGCCAGGAATCTTCACGGTTTTGGCAAACTTTCGGTTTTCCTTCTTCTCGAGGTCCTGATGGATACTAAGCATATGAAGTTTGGTGTTCTTCCAAATAAAGTTAGCAATAATTGGGTCATGGTCATTGAACAACTTGGAGCGTTCAAGTTCTAGATTGTTCTGTAGTTTCTTATATTTGTTGTGTGCTGCAACTGAAAGGTCTTGTAGTATATTAAGAGCGGCAGATAGGATATGTTGATTACAAGCTGTTCTCAGATTCATATTGTTTTTATCAAGCTCAATATTGAATTTGGGTAAGCTTTAAGAGATGTGAATGAAGTCGACAAAAAGCTTTTAACCAGAGAGGCCTATTGGATGGCTCAGCTAAGCACGTTACACCCCCATGGGTTAAATAAAAGAGCAGAGTTTCGATCCAAAAATAGGATTAATTATAGCTAGATTCTTAATGTATTTTTAGCTCCATAGCCCGTGCCATTTGTGCCCTTTTGTCTTACTTCCCCTATATATAGCCTATTCCAAATTCATTTATTACATTTTTATCATTTTGTATTTAGTTTTATCTTTTTTCTTATTCTGAAGAAGACCGAAGGGTCGAAACGTCATTAAAGTTTTTTATCTACATGGATTGCTAGAAGTTGCTTGGTTCACCTTCACCCTCTATTCAATTTATAAAGTTCTTGGTGGCCACTTCGAATCCTCGTTTGGATCCTTCTGCTGGGAGGCCTTCGTTGAAACACACGCCCCACTTCAATTCCACATATATATATGAGGCGTGATCACTTAAAAGGGGTCTTAAAGGTTGACCATAAGATAGGCTGTAACGCACGGTGCGCAAGTCGACCCCGTTTTGGCATTCTCAGCACTACAACCATAGCTGGTCCAAGGAAAAACACTGTACGCGTCCAAACATGCATCCCATAATGCATTTCTTCCGCTGGATCAGATACAGCGGAAGAAAAGGATTATGGGCATCCATGAAAAATTTGGACAGCACCCATCCCCTACTCTTAGTCTTAGAAATTTCTTAGAAGTGCCGAGCCCCCCTCGCTAACAGGCCCCAGACGGCACCGATTGCCTTCGTTACAGTTCAAAACTCGCCGAAATGGCCTTGTTGGCTTGGGGAATGCGTCACAGAACGACCAGAGAAGCCTCAATACTCCAGAGATCACAGTTGAATCTTGTCTCCATAATTACTGTGACTCTTTCTTCGTAAAGTCGCTTCTCACTCCTGAGTTCTTCCAGGAGATTGTCTCCGCCGTCTTTTCTTGCTTAATGATGCAAGCCAAGCGACTTCTGTGCTACAAAATGACTCAGAAAAGCACTTAGAAGCTGAATTCAGGCCACGATCAGTACGCTCACCGAACGTAAAGCCTAGAATTCGTCAGGCGTCACTGTATAATTGAGCCTTCAGTCTTCTAGAACAGCACCAAATTGACAGTTACCTTGACAACTATTGTTTGTCTTTCCTGTTTTTTTTTTTTTTTCTTTTTTTCTTTTTCTTCTCTCTTTTTCTCTTTCACAAACCCATTTTTCCTGTTTTTCTTTCTTTTCTCTTTCTTATTTCTCGGTTAATTCTTTTTTAAAGTTTGTTTTTGATTCCCATTCAATTGGCAAAGAAATCCGAACAACTGTTGTCTTTCTTTGCTTTCTTACTTTCTCTCTCACAAAACGCGCCCTTCGGTTTTTCTGTTCCTTTTTCTTTCTTTTCTCTCTCTGTTTTTTTTTTTTTTTCTTCTTCTTCTTTTGAGAGTTTTGTTGTTGTGCTTGTTCTCTCTCCTTTCTTCGCCGAGAAATGACCAAAGAAACGCTAAAGATTGCTGTTAAAGCGGCAAATCTTGAAGATGGTACATCAAAGGGGTCTTAGTAAAGAAGACCCCTTTTGTGTGAACACCGCTCATATATATATATATATACACTCAAACACAAAAATTCTGCAAATTTTAGATATATAGATATATATACACCAAATCCCTAAAACTATTACCTGCGAATATATATATAAGACGTTATAACATTCACATATTTACAATTACTTTTCTGGGCTGCCTGGAAGACCTATGGTGGCTAATGAAGGTCCGATCAATATACGAATCAATATTAACTGCCACGACACTATTGGCATTTGTTGTTCATGCATGATCCTCTGGTACTTAGGTCATCAAGGGAGAAGTTGATTTTTTTCAGGGCGCCTGAATACGGATTTAATATATGTAGATGGCGAGGTGATAATGAGGTCTTCGTAACTTTCGTAACTTTGTAACTAACAGCATTTCCAGGGAGCCATCCACCACGTGTAAGACTTCAAGCAAGATAACTTTTAAGGTGCGAAGTGCCGGAAATGACGTTGCATGAAGCTTGTAGGTAATTAAAATAACTCCATCCATAAATCGAAAAATATATAACCTCGATCCTGCATAGATATCATCAACGTTTGGAGAGCGTATTGCTACCAGGACATACAACCTCAGGGGAAAGGGAAAACTAAAGATACCAGCTGCCATGAAGACCACCAAGTATGGCCTAAAGTCCTCCAAGTACGCAGCAGCGGTTCTTTGGAATAAACTATCAGACAACACGCATGCACTTTTTCAATTTTCAAAACTAATATCAATATTTTTTCTCGTTCTGAGAAACAACTTTTTCTTCATCAATTTTATCTTCATATGTTTGTAGCATTTCCTTCTCTCGGAGATACTATGTAAAAGAAAGAATCCAAGGAGAAATAAAGTTTATGTGAGTATGTATGTATGTGTGTGTACAGCTGTTTGTGAAAATTATATGGTCCACAAGGAGACAAGAAATAAAGAAAGAAAGAAAGAAATCGGTTATGAAAAAAAGGACGGAAAATACAGAAAGAAAATAAGAAAGAAAATAAAAATAAAGAAAGAAAATAAGAGAAATGATTGCATGAACGATTTCATTAATTCATCCATTCACTAATTTTTTATTAATTTTTTTATTAATTAATGTTCATTTTTTAATTTTTTTAATTTTTTTGTAAATTCCGCGTTTTAGTATTTGGGGGTATTTTCCGTCGTTCCGCCTTTTAGGATTTGGAGGTGTTTTCCGCCATTCCGTCATTCCGCCATTCCGCGATATAGGGTCACCCAGCACAACTTTACAACTACGCTGATGCATTTTAAGACCACGCACGCCTTTACAATTCTTGCCACAGCAACACTTAACCACTTGGGAATTTGCAGGACCAGTAGAAGGTGAATTAATTACTGGTAATTGCCTTGCAATATTATCATTGCGACTCGGTTCTCCTTGGATGACACGGTGTTTACATCTCCACGAATGGCGACCCAGCGTGACGAAGTCTTTACCACAGAACGAGCAAACCACACACATCAGCAACATAACAACAAAACTTGAACGAATCATGATTTAGAACATCTAAGAAACTGATATAGTGGAAAGTTTGATGGATGTTTTGAAAATGCAAGTAGGAAATAAGCAATAAAACAGTATACATGTACAGAGCACGTCTGCACGCGACTCCGCTCTATGTAATAATAATAATAATAATAATAATAATAATAATAATAATAATAATAATAATAATAATAATAATAATAATAATATCTACAGGGTAGCTCTACATTCCCCAAATCTAAGAACTATATATAAAAATGTGAAATACAAACAAATGAGAAACTATGTACATATATTTAAAATATAAATTCAGTTATTCAACGGGTGACTCTGTTTTTTCAAGTAAGATGGACTTGACATGACGACAGAACTGATGATGTTCTTTACAGGATCTTATATTTTCGGGTAAGTCGTTGAAGAGGCTTGCGGCAGAGTCCTGAAACGTCCCTTTGATGAGTGGAATAGTCAATACTGTGGCACCACTTGATCGCAACGTCCTCTCGGGTGCGTGTATCTGGGGCCGTAAATAATCTGGCCATCTCTTTTCGTCTATTTCACAGTATTTGGATTTTCTTGTTCCTCCACTGAACCGTCGAACAACACAAACCTTGAGCTCTCTGACTCTGCAGCCATTTTCGCTCTGAGCAAGACGTCGCGTACGCGTCCCAAAGGCGCCAAAAAGTTTGTTTACATACAGTGAGGTTTCGTCGTTCGCGTTTCTGATTGGACGAACGATATTTTTTCACTAGGATGCAATCGCAACTTGCTTGGGGAGCCGTTGAGGAGCCAAGAAAATTTTTTTCGGCGCATTTTCAGTTTAAATTTTTAAAAAGCTTTTCAGTAATCAGAGCAATTTAAATGGTGATTTTTTTGTCTGGATTTATGGTGACAGACCGATTTTGAGCTGTGTGCGGAACCTTAGTGAGAAAACGGTCTATTTACTTAGCTTTACTTTGTTTTCAATTGGAGATATGCACTGGATTATAGTTACCTTCAACTCTAGTATCAGAAGCGGAATCCTCGCTTAACTTCATGATCAAATTTAGTACTTTTCCTAGCTCATCGAGTTTCCAAAGTGCCTCATTAATTTTGTCGTCGTGTTGGTCGTGTCTCTGCAGTATTCTCTCTTCTGTTGCTTGCAATGCCTCTTTTAAACATTGAATGTAGAATTTTTCATCTTCTGGTTGCATCGAAACAACTTTGAGATCATCAATTTCTTGTTGATAACGCGCTCCTCCCAGCCTCACCAACACACTAGATATATCATTCCAGTATTGATCAAAATCATCGTCTGAAAGAGCTGGCCTTTCAATGTGCGCAATTTTATTGCGAAATAACTTGAGTCTGACGATGTCGTCTTCTGTGTTTATGCTTGTGGGTGCTGGTAAGCTGTTCCAGCCGGCAGCTGGTGTTGGCAAGTTGCAGATGGACCGCAAAAGTAAGTACAATAAAGTGATATCGAAGCTTTTGGAGTCCACTGCATGACTACTGGGAGGGTACAGCTTGTCCCACTGCTCCTTGAACAATATTCCCTTTGATTTGAGTTTCTGAAGAATGTTATGATTTTTTGGATCAAGAAGCGTGCGTCTGAGAGAGCCAGGCGGATGCCGAATGGAATCGAAAACATCTCGCAGGACCTTGGTACCACCGTCCATGAGCAATTTGCAAATACGGGCAAAGTTCGTAGTTGCCGTTGATACTTGAGACCATTTTCCGCCTGTAGCCATCACTGAGACAATCTAAAAAATCGAAAAGAAACTATATAAAACTCAGTGTAAGATCCGGGTAGAATAAAAACTATACGACCTTCACATTCCAATTCTCAGAGATGTATTACATTAGAATAATGACGGAGAGAAATTGCAGACTAAGTAGGAAAATGAAGAGGTGGAGTGAAACAAAACGATAAATATGAAAGGAAAGAGAAGAGATGAGAAGTGGAGGAGGAGGAGAGGAGAAGAGAAGAAAAGACAAAAGAAGAAAAGAGAAGGGGAGGAGAAGAGAAGGGAAGAGAAGAATATAGAAAAGTAAAGAGAAGAGAAGAAACGAGAAGAAAAGACAAAAGAAAGGAAGAAAAAAGACGAGAATAAAAAGGAGAAGAGAAGAGAAAAAAAGGAAAGAGAATGAAAGAGAAGGGAAGAGAAGAGAGAAGAGAAGAGAAGAGAAGAAAAGACAAAAGGGAAGAGAAGAGAAAAGAAGAGAAGAAAAAAGGCAGAGAAAAGAAGAGAAAATACGCACAAACACAGTTGAAGACCATTTACATTGTGGCGTCTCATACTACAACCACCAGAGTGTTTTGGAGCTCAACTTCTTTTACCCTAAATGAGCACTCATTTTGATGACCCATTTTCTATGCCGAAAAATGAGCCTTCTATACCGATTGGTGGTTTTCAAAAGACAAATGCATTTATGACAATTGTCTCATTCACAAGAGCAAAAACCATTTCTCATTGAAAATTGAACGTTTAATTTGTAATAAAACATTAACTGGTGTAGAATGGCCACGCCTTAATTGGCTGCAACTGTACCCTTATTCCCAAGAGGAAAAAAATCTGCATCTGGTAGTTTTAGTCAAATGATATCACTTAACATCACTGCATGGATTGTACTTACTAAATCAATGATGTAATATTAATGATTTAAAAAATATTGAAAAAATTAATAACATGGTTTTATGACAAAGCATGGTGACATGGATGTCGAAGTTTTAAAAACAATCTGTTCTAATTTTGAAAACCACGGAGCCTTCTTTAGAAAGCTGAATTTCTTGATATGCTATCTAGCAGGAAACGCAGATGGAAAACATTGTTTTCACCAAAATCATGTACACAATCACTATGGTCTTGGTAATGCGAACAAATGTTTTTCCGAGAAAAGGCCTAGACTTTATTTGTACGTATTGTTTGATGAGTTGCAAATATGATTATAAAAGCATTTCTAGAAGCAAATGCCTAGCTAATTACGCGCTCCGAAATGTGTACGGAGTTATAAAAATGTGAAAATTGTACTATAATCCCATCAATGAAGTTGTATGTTTATTTTTGAAATCAAAAAAGTGATGAATACTGTTTTAAATAAAATAAAAAAACAACAACAACAGCAAGGTCTCACCGTATTATTTCAAGACCCTTAGAGAAGTACAAAAGAGAAAACACTCCAAAAATCATGATCACCCATTTTAGAGATTTTTTCGCATGCTTTTTTGATGGATACGATAAACTATCTGTAAAAGATCGAGCTAAAATCACAATATTAAACAGTGTACAATGTTTCTTGATTAAACATTGTCCGTTATTTGGATAACAAGATATTGTTTTTCTCGACTAAAATTCAATCGCTCGCTTACTAGTGCCCAGACTTCCAGTCCTAAAACCAATCCATGCAAATGTCCTCTAAAAAGGTGCGCGCGCTCTAATGCGCGTGGGCGATGCGTAGTAGCAAGGGTTCGCCGGAACTAGCTTAACTCTTTATAATAATAATAATAATAATAAATCATTTCTTTAATCAGTAAGCCTATATCACAATAGTGATTTTCAATAGGGAACTGCGGTAGAGAAAATGAATAACTGAATAGAAAGAAAGAAAAACTATACAAAAAGAAATAAAATAAAATAAAATATATAAAATCTATCACCTAATTATAGCTTCAGATTAAGTAAGGTAACATTTAAGGTAATTTCGTAGTTTTGCAGTGCGCATCTCTACTGCGCATAGCATAGTTCAGCCTATTTTGATTTGTTTGATTGTAAAATATATATATTTGATTTAAAATGATGCAAGCTTTAGTCTTATGAAGTTTTGAACAGTAGACACGCTCTAAGAGGCGCTTTAGTGGTTACTCGCCTCAGTCCTCTTCGGTCACAGGCTGTTTACGACGTCTTGTTTCACACTTTAGCGCGTCGTAGCGCGGAAACGAGCACGGGCACCTATTCTTTTTATTTTTGCAAATCAACGGTAATAAGGTTCTCCATCACATATATAATTATAGGCAAGATTCCATTTCCAGTTTTTTAGATATTTTATAAAATGTACGGTCGGAAGGTGCTTTCACGCTGCTTCAAGGGCACGTACTACTAACCAATTTTACGCAATTGTACGCATTTTTACGACAATTTATTTCATCATAATACTAGGCTATTGCCCAAAGAGAGAAAATGAGCTCATATTAGTCAGCTAGCACTGCTCAGATTTAAGAAATTAATTATTTTTGACACGATTTTGATCTTCGAAACTTGAGCCCTCAAGACACAAAAGATGGTGTACTTTAAAGTAATCTAGCGCAAAAACGGCTACGGTGACCCCCATTTTTTATTTCATTTTTGAGATAAGCAACTCAAAAATTATCACTGTGTGAAGTTTTATGAGAATTCTATTTCTAGTTTTATTTCTTCGGAATTACCTTAAGTGCTTTTTTTAATTTCTTTTTAGATAAAAGTAACTTAATGTCATTAGGTAACTGGTTCCAACTTTGAGCGCAGGAATTCTGTGATGTTTGTAGGCCCCAGTTTGTGTTGGATTTAACTGTTCTCAGCAGATCTTTATTACGTGTGTTGTACTTGTGGAAATCTTTGCCTTTGCGGAAACTTGGTGCATCCTCAGATACTTGGCTGTGCATGTAGATACAGCGATGGAATTCTCTACGTTGAGATAGATCAAGCCACTTGAGCTCTTTGAGCGCGTCAGTAGAGGAAGACCATGGTGATTGGTTCAGGATTAATTTAGCTGCTTTATTATGAAGTACCTGGAGCGAATTCATTAAGGTCTTGTTGTTCTTGTCACCCCAGACAATGGATGCATAATCAAGCACAGGAACTATCATCGTCATGACGTATAACTTTCTAGCAAAAAGAGGCAACAAGTGTTTTATGCGTTTTAATACCCCAAGACGCTGTGCAATCTTGGAGTGTAGCATCTCAACGTGATCATGCCATGTGAGGTGCTGGTTAATGATTATACCAAGATATTTAAACTCTGAAACGTTCTCAAGACTATCTTGTTCCACCACTAGCTGCATATCCTGGAAGTTCTTCAGCTTGACCCGGCTGCCAATAATCATGAATTTTGATTTTTTAATATTCAGGGTAAGCTTATGCTCTTGTAGCCAAGAAGAGATACTCTGAAGGTCATGGTTAAGCTTAAGCTGTAAATCAGCGGCACAGGTCTCAGGACAGTAAAAAGCCATGTCATCAGCAAACAACGTCATCTTGGAAAACTTGAGGGTAGATTCTATCCCATTGATGTAAATCAGGAAGAACAGTGGCCCAAGTATACTACCCTGTGGTACGCCAATGGACACTTTGCCTTCAGGTGACATGGTATTACCACACAAAGTTTTCTGGGTTCGTCCAGTGAGGTAAGAATTGAACCACGACAAACTTTTTCCAGCCACGCCCAAGTTCTTTAGTTTCTTTATGAGGAGTTCGTGGTTGACGGTGTCGAACGCCTTTTTTAGGTCCAGGAAGACTACACCTGTAACTTTGCCACTGTCCATATTGTTTAGGATGTAGTCTGTGAAGTTAACCAGGGCTGTAGTTGTTGATTTGCCTAGTCGAAATCCAAACTGACACATGGATAATAAGTTATTGTGCTCAAGGTAATTACTCAGTTGAAGATGTACAGCTCTTTCAATGATCTTACTTACGGTGGGCAATATTGAGATTGGTCGATAATTATCCTTTGATAATTTGTCGCCTCCTTTAAAGAGCGCTGAGACCTTGGCAGATTTCCATAACTTGGGAAATACACCGTCACTAATGGACTTGTTGATCAGTGATGTTAATACAGGTGAGATGACAGGACAGCCATCCTTCAATAGACGTGCACTAAGTTTGTCGAGTCCCACTGCTTTATTTGGTCGAAGCTTTGCAATGGTTTGTGAAACAAATTCCACATTAACAGGAACCAGGTCGAAATGGAGTTGTTGATTGTTTACTGTACATGTAGAGAACGTAGATGTACAGTGTTTAAAGGCTTTGGATAACTTTTTTCCAATCGAAATGAAATGATTATTCATGATCTTCGCTATTGAAGCGCTGTCAGTGTAAACTTTGCCATTGTCAAAGATTGAAAACATAGCAGAATTCTTTGAGTTTGGTAGAGCACTCTTTATGGCTTTCCACATTTCCCCTCCATCATTTTTAGCCTCTTCAACTAACTTACAGAAATATTTGGACTTGAGATTCTTTTCTTCGTGATTAGAGTAATTTTTTAATTTCTTGTACATTTTCCAGTGATATTCACTATTTTGAGTTCGTGCCTTTTTGTAGTGATAATCTCTATCGCGTCTTATCTCTAGTAGCTTTGTTGTTACCCAAGGTTTCTTTGTTCCTTTAGCTCTCTTGAATTTTAATGGTGCATGAATTTCTGCGACACCTGAAAACAACTGGTCCCAGAGGAGAACCGCATCGTCGATATCATCAACACCATCGATAACTGACCATGGAACTTGGGATAGATCTTTAACAAAGGACTCTTTGATATAATTTTTGAATGAACGATATTCAAATTTCCTTGGCGGAAGCTTGGGTACACCAGATTTCATGATGCAGAAAGTTAAACTGTGATCACTTAATGTTGAATGAATGACTCCGCTTTGGACAATTCGAGGACTGTCGCTTACATAAATTAAGTCAATCAGAGTTCTTGAGTTCTGGGTTATTCTTGTAGGTTCTTTGATAATCTGTTTCAGATCATTTTCGATGGCAAAGGATCCAAGTTGCGTCTTGTTGGGATTACTTCGGGAAAGTTGATCAACATTAAAATCACCTAGAATCATTGTTGAATATCGTTCAGTGATTACAGAAAAACTTCCATTTAGTGAATTAATTAAATCAGCAACGTCCAGATCAGGAGGTCTGTAAACAGAGGCCACCAGAAGCGGTTTGCATTTTGGTCGTGTGATCTCAATCCATAAAAGTTCTGAGGCATTAGTTGTAAGGTCAGGTCTCACGATAAAAGGTATACTTTCGCGAACATAAAAGATTACGCCACCCCCACAACTCTTTGAGGGGGTGGAACGATCTTTTCGTACAACTGAGTAGCCAAAAATATTAATCTCATCATCAGAGATATCCCTGGTAAGCCATGTTTCACTTAGGGCTAGGACATCTAGGTTAAAAACAGTCAGTAAATCTCGAACACCGTCCAATTTATTCAGTAATCTGCTGATGTTCAAATGAGCGATTCTCAGACCTCTCTTTAAACGTGGTGTAGATTGCAGATGAGATTGAGATTGAGCTGTAGTATTATTATAAGAAATATTGCCACTATCCTCTTGAAGTAACGGAAATATGCACTTAGAACACGACCAAGCTGCTGAAGGCTGGCAGATACTAATATACTCATCCCTTTCCATATGAATACACTTAGCGTGATACCAGGTATCACAGTCGTCACATTGCACTGCTCGTTGATTCTTACGACAACCATTTGAACATAGACCACATGGATCTGTAATGGGGCCAGGATTGGAGCTCACATCACCAGCAAGAAGTACCAGCGAGGCAACCAAAGTTATATTTACCAGCTTGAGACCCAGTTCGGCTTTTAAAAATGGCGGCAGTCCAATGATGGCTGAACGAGTACGGTGCCAACCGGATGAATTTCGTCCTGGATATACTTTCACATCGGAACCACTACTTACTATCAGAGAGTGGGCGTTCTGAAGACCAATATTAGGCTTTGTAGACATTAAAAGCATTAAAACCACTAAAAATATTAAAAAATACGAAGAGCTCGTAAGCATACGTCTAAACGCCATTGTGGTCACGCTAGAATGCCCTACTGCCTCTCAGAAAACCGTTCCTGCAAGACCGATGGAGTTTTAAAATTGCTTTGTTGTTCTTAAAGTTAGTGAGATGATAATCTTATAGTGAAGATTGCAGTCATTCGAAAGTCGAATGGCAGCAAAACTATAGAGACTTTGAGACTCGTGGCTTCTTCCAGTTCACAAACTGAACCAATAAAATCCAAATACAGGATTCTCAAAATAATAGCACTTTTACCTCGTTAGTTTCCTTTGAAATCTTTATTTATCTAGTATCCAAATTACACTTTTAGAGCAAAGTTCAGTCCTAGTACTTGTCATCTAGCTAAGTTATTTTCTCATCAGTCGAACACCGGGCACAGGGACAAGCATTTTGCACACGAATGCCATTTTCTCAACGACCACCACCGCAAAGCATGATGGGAATCCAGCTGCCAGCGACAGCACTTCACCCCTTTCCTAAGAATTGAGCTTTTTTATGTAAGTCTAGAGTCATCTGGCCCTAAAGGCCAAATATTACTTTCCTGACATCTGTAAGACGTGAAATATTTGAGGCTTGCCTTGTTAGGGTGCATCATCCTTCTCTATTAAGCTCTTGACGCAAGGCAGCGAGCAGACTCTTTCTTTTGAAAAAAATCAAACCGTTTTTACCGTTAAAAGAGCGTAAACTCTTTTACTCATCTATGATTATGCCCGTACTAGAGTACGGTTCTGTAATCTGGGGTGATTTCTATGCTGGTATTACTGAAAGGCTGCTCAAGCAACAAAAACGAGCTGCAAGGATAATCCTGGACGTGAAAAAACCTACAGACACTCCAAGTGCTGATCTCTTCGCCAAACTCAACTGGCTATCCTTTGACAAGCGTATCATCTTGCAACGTGGGACTTTAGTTTACAAGTGTCTCAATAACCAAGCTCCAGACTATCTCTGCAACAAGTTCATAAAGCTCAAAGACACAAGATCAAGGATCACAAGGGCGTCCACAAACGACCAACTGGCCCTACCACGCAAATTTCGCCTAGCAGTTGGACAAAAATCCTTTCTTTACAGAGGAACTCACCTGTGGAACAGTCTTCCATCAGACATTACTCAATCTATTGATATAAATCACTTCAGAAATAAACTAATTAGATTTTTAATGTAATTTTTTCACAGTATATATATCATTAATTTGTTACGTTATTATGATTATTTTGAGGGCCATCATGATTAACTACAGTTATATAGATGTTTTCCCTCTCGAAATAAAGTTATTATTATTATTATTATTATTACGTCTTGCTATCGAAATCTTGTTGTCAATCAAAAATATGAGGCCCCAGCAATCGTGCACAGCGGTGATTTTCACAGGAACTCCAAAACTCAAAAGAACTAGGGGAGGTTTGCTCTAGGCCTCAAAAATACAAGAGGTTTTGCCTGATTTTGGCCATAGGGGAAGGGTTAAGAAATATAATAAATGGATAAATTAAAAACGGGAAGCGAAACTATAAGAGAAATTTATACATGACTCTAGAATCACGCTGAGATGGCGCTGCATGTATTATGCAGAACTTTCTAGATACTGAGATGGAAACGAAATCCCCTACTGTTCCTTTGTACATTCCTGTGCTCAAAGACGCGAAGTTTTATAAACAATCTGAAAACCTAGGAGTTTTCTTTAGAAAGCTGAAGTTCTTGATTCTAGCGAGAAAAGGCGATGTAAAACATTGTTTTTAATCACCATCAATCAGTTTCTTGCTTTTTGATTGGTCGAGAACTGTCATAAATAAAAGTCCATACCGACGATTTGCGCCATCGTTTTGATTTTGCGCTCGCAAAATCTCTAATTTACTTAAAAACAAATTTATTAATTACTCAAAAAAACGAGTCGTACATGAGCTCAAATTATAAGCAATTTCGGTTTTTATCGACACAAAACATACCGCCGTTTTCAAATGAAACATGCGCGCGTACAGCCAGCGATTACATGAAAATTCAGTCTAAAAAGTAGTGTTACGAGGACACCTCTTGGTAAAGCAAGTACCGTTCGAGCCTTTTATTTGATGTTAAACTTACATCAACTTTCAACTACCAACTAAAACTATACTGAACTAACTACCTATATTTATTGACATAGATTTACATTGTCAATCAGCATGAACTAAAAGTAACTTTGTGATTGGTTAGAACTTAGGAATATAACTTAATGAGTTTGAGACTCATGCCAAAATTTTAGGTCTAGATCAAGAATTACATATAGAGAAAAGTTAGATCAAAGAATACTATTTGCAAAAATAAGTGACAAAAGTATAGAACTTTCAACTAGTCCAAAGTTATTTTAAAGAAAGATCAAAACAAGTAAGAAATAGGTTAAAACTTGATTTGGGCGTAGACAGGTGTAAATGCAAAAGTGGGATGTACTATCCCCTAAAACTTAGTGAATAATAACCGTGAGAATCAGAACAAACTAATGTCAAACAGTAGATGAAAAGTCTAACCAAAGTTTCCTGCTTAATTATTGTGTAACTCAACGAATTTGGAGTTCTTAGAGATTAGTTATGACCATTTGTAGGTGTCAGTAAGATTTTTCATATAACAAATTACATGAAATTAATTAAAAATGTATATATATGAGGAGTGATCACTTAAAAGGGGTCTTAAAGGTTGACCATAAGTTAGGCTGTAACGCACGGCGTGCAAGTCGACCCCGTTTTGGTATTCTCTGCGCTACAATCATAGCTGGTCCAAGGAAAAACACTGTACGCGTCCAAACATGCATCCCATAATGCCTTACTTCGGCTGGATCAGATACGTCGGAAGAAAAGGATTATGGGCATTGATGAAAAATTTAGTAAAGAGACCCCTTTTGTGTGATCACAGCTCATATATAGCTATTTCAATAATGTCTGTCAGCTGGATAAAAAGCCTTAAAGGACTAAAGGATAATCATTTGCTTTACTAACAAACATTTGCTAGTACGGCTATCTAAGAAATTAAGGAATATGTGTCCAAGTTGTAGAATTTGCAAGCATACAGTGAGTTCTTATTGTTAATAATGTCACGTATGAAAAAAAATTCATGATTCCGCTCTCAAAGCTTTAGGCTTTAATCTTTTTTCAGCGACAACGTTAATTGAATTAGCACAGGCTTTCCATGCTCTGTGTTTGTGCGTGACATTTGATCGAGTTGAAAAAATTCTAAGGGACTGTTCGTTTATTATGGCACAGGGGGGCTGGTGGTTTTATTATTCGGGGGGGGGGGGTAAATTTTATGAAAAAATGTTTTTTTAGGGGGGTAGAATTTGATTTTGGAAGTTACATAGGGGGGTTAATTCTTCAAAATGAAAAGAATAAGCAAACTAGGGAATGTAAACAAGAAACACCTGTCCAATAAAAAATCACAGCTAGTCCAAAAAATTTCATTGAGAGACTGTAAAGAGCTTCTGATATACTTAATTCCCTTCACAGATTTGTTTCGGACCTCTGACCTTTTTCCTTGCCAGTTAAATGGTTTTGGTTCGGGTTCTTTTACTTTGGTGACTTTCAAATCTACCATCATGGAAAAAAGGTGGCCTGGCGGTTTGTTTTATGAGGAAGACTGGTACTCGAGTTTTGTTAGGGGGAGGGGTGGGGTAAAAACTCAAATCATATGTTAGAGTGGGGGGGGGGATTGTTGTTTTTATTTGTTTTTTTTTTGGGGGGGAGGGGTACCAAAAGTGAAAATACTTTTTTATTAGACTCGAAAGAATATTTTTTATGGTAAATAGTGGCTTAAATAGTTCATCTTGTGCCTTGAAATAGCCTCCAATCACCTCTTGCCTTTCACAGCTTAACAACAGGGCATTCAATGACGTTAAAGATAACAACCATCTCGTCACACAAGGCACCGAAATATTACGATTTTTTAAACACTTTGTCACTATTTTTAAGAAAAATAAATGCTACTCGTGACAAATGAATGGTGCTTCAAAACAGAATACATCCCAGTTCTTTGGAAATTTTTTTAATAAGCGATGGGCTCTTTTCAATCAATCAATTCAATCAATCAATTAACTTTATTTACCCACGGTAAACGCCATCAGTGGGACTGGTTTTCAGACGTGCCGTGCTAAAAAAATATATATATACAATGTAAAAAGCTAATGTCTAAAAAAAAATTATATATACATAAATACATAATAGTGGCATCATGTACATATGTATATACAATCTTATTATATATTTATATAAATACTTAATAAACTATATCTAACTTAAATATCTAATTGATTATATATAATAGATAACTAACTAATGAACTAATTATATGCTACAATTTTAAATGCGTACATACATGGGCGAGCAAATCTTTTCTACTCAAGAGCTTTCCGAAAGTTTTTTAAATTATTGAGCTCTCTTATTTTGTTTGGTAACTCATTCCAGACAATGGCACCACGGTAGGAGAAGGAACGTTTCATGAAATTAGTTTTTGGCAAAGGAGGTTGTAAATCATATTTACTGCCTCTAAGATTGTAGCTATGTACCTCGGACGTCAGTTGAAATAAGCTTTGAAGATAATTAGGAGCTTCTTTGTGAAAGACTTTATACATCATTATCTGTAATTGTAATTTTTGTCTTTCACTCAAGTTTAACCACTTTAATTCTGTTAGAAGTTCATAAGACCTGACTGAGTAGTCTGTCCTGGTTATAATTCTGGCTGCTCTATTTTGCAATTTTTGCAATCGATCTATGCGGGTTTTTGAGCAGTTTCCCCAGGTGATGCTGCAGTAATCAAAGTACGGCAGCACTAGTGAATTATAAACAGATTTCAAAGTATCTAAGTCATTTGTCCAATTTCTTGTTTTGTATAACATACGTAGGCCATTTGATACTTTAGAGATAACATGCTTAATATGGTCATCCCAAAGCATACACTCGTCGATATGTACTCCCAGAAGTTTAGTGCATTGCTTTCTTTTGATACCCTTAGAGAGACCAGGAAATGCTAAAACTCTAAACTTTAATTTTGACACCCAAAAAGATACCAAATCGCTGATTGTTACCCCGAAGAGATACGACGAGCATATCCGATCCTTTTACAATGGAGTCCCCCCCCCCCCCCCCCCATGCAACCGGTGGTTGTGTGCTCGCTGATGCTTGCATCGATTGAAGCAAGAAGACGATAAGTTGTATTCAAATGTTCTCCTCTTCAAAGAGGTAAAATCTCTTGAGAAAGCTACATGATATCGCTAAAATTTATGGTGAATCGAAATTTTGCTTTATTTATGCAGAATAGTCCCAGTAGTTCAGTACATATATTTATGCACATATTAATAAAACCAAAAAATATTCTTTGTCAGATTCTCTGTAATATATTTCAATGTAATGTATACTCTTTAGTACAGCCGCCAGAGTGCGATTTACATCTTTTTCTAAACAAGTTTTAATCAGTTAGTTTTATAATCAGTGCTAAAACTGTTTGTGATTGTTTGAAAAAGTAATAGAGTTGAACATTTCTTAAAATTTGTGTTGTTGTATCAAGCACTAGTCAACCTGTTGGAAAACATTTAAACTAATACAGTGTACAGTATATCAGTATACTCAATCAGCTCGCTGCACTTCACTTTCTGTTAGAAACGGCTAGTGCTAATGGGTTGTTTGAGAGGAAGTGTAAATTGAGCTGGTTGACCTCCCCGGAAAATGATTCTCAATGTTCACCGATCTGCATCGAATGCTAGCTCAACCCTGGTTCAAAATATCTCTATTTTGTAAATTAGTGCCTGTTTATAAACCAAATCGGCAATGATCTAGCAAATTCATTCTATTTACCCAATATAAGCAAATGGGAATGTAATAGTGCGCGAATTAATCCCAAATAATTTGCCCTCAAGTACAAAATAGAACAATATACTGATCTTCGTGGAATCATGTCTTGTTTGAAGCTTGTGTACCTTTCAAAATATATCCAAATTGCTCGTCATGTGGTCTTCGATCTTCTGTTAAATGCTTGCTCTGCTGTAACATGTAAAAAGAAAGGAACACAATGCAAATACTCTTACCAATCGTTTAGAGCATAAGAGATAAGCTACGATAAGTTTCTCAGTCGTGGCGGAAGTGTTGATCGTCCTGTTTGTACAGTTTCACGCAAGAAAATCAACGATTCCTGCCACACTCTTTTTTCAACGAGTTAAGCTAGGTCATCTTAATGGATTATCCTACCTAATTTATACGACAAGATGTATGAATAGAGACTATATAAACTAGTAAAATCTGTGGAATTCATAAACCTTGTGTTGCTTATAAAACTTGTGTCACTCCCTTTCGCTTTAGGACGAGTAGTTCAAGCGTAGCGTAAGACAATCTCGTACCCAGAGCCTGCGTTCCTCTTGGTCAGCGACCGAGAAACGAGAGGCTCTGGCCAACACAAATTTTTAGTCCGCTATTTGCGGACTTGGCTTAACTGCGCATGTCAAGCTCTATCTGTGACAGAAAATTGCTGATCGAGAGCTTATTTTTATGCACCGTATTTAGAAATATACTCAGAGGTAAAGAATGATATTTATGTGAGTCATTTGTGTGATTTATTTCACGTTTTGAAGCCTGTCAAGTGAATTTGAATCGATAGTCCAACGGCCCTCTTCGAAGCACGACCTTCAACGACCAACGAGCCACTAATCTCCTATTAAAACTGCACTAAATCTTATCGCTTGCTCACATCCTCTCGACATGAAGTAGTCTGACAATCTTTTTATATTCTGACAATGGTTCAGGCTACTCTGAACAATTTTACTTATCGAAAATCGATCTGGAAGTAATGATTTAGGATAATTCCGGGAAATCTCGATTCTCAAAATATGAGAAGAATGTAAAATTCAAACGCTCCTTCTATTGTTCTGTCAACCAATCAGAGTGCTCCAAATAACTGTATTGGCCAGAGCCTCTCGTTTCTCGGTCGCTGACCAAGAGGAACGCAGGCTCTGGGTACGAGATTGAGCGTAAGATGATATGCGGAACAAGCTCCTCCCCCAAAAGAAAAGAATCTAATATCATTGGTTCAAAACGGACCATTAGAATGGGGATGGGTGGGGAGAGAGGGAAGTTTGGAAAATGCTGTTTGTGGGGGTCCGCACGTCGGTTGTTGGTTAAAATTTGAGCAATTTGTCGGTTGTCAGTTAAAATTTTCGGTCTTTGTCGGTTGTCGGTAAATATAGGTTAATCATTAAAAATATTAAGTTTAACCATGGAAATATTACAAATGTAAGTCTAATATTTATAAAAGTGCGTTTTATCGTTATAATTATTCGTAATTCCCTTTGTAGAATGAGATGAAACAGTACAGATGTATAAGTATCATGAAGCCAGCAATTGTCAGAACAGGCTCGTAACATGGTATATGGGATCAGGGATCAAGCCCCAAATTATTGCCAGGATCAGGGATCAGAGGCCAGGGCTCAGGGATCGAATGGGTGGGATTGAGGATCAGGGACATTGGGTCAGGATCAGGGATCAGCTCAATTTTTTGCACCAAGGGTTAGGGACCAAAAATTTCTAAAAATATGGACTCAGGGATCAAAATTTCAGATCAATGAGACCCCCCCGGGGGGGACTCCTATATATAAGAGGACGGGGATGCTCGTCGGAAATTTTGAAAATGACCCCTAAAAGGTACCTGAGTGGGAGAGGAGACAGTGGAGGATTTTCCCATGCTATTACAGCAGCAACCTCTAAATACAATTTTGCAAACTTCGACTACATTGTTTCAGTTCTATTCCCTGAAATGATAATCAAGCTTATAATGAACAGAGAAAATTGTACGTATGAGCAAGCAACTACTCTAGCATATAGCCGGCAAGAACAGATCTAGAGTCAACAAATCTCGTGTGTGAAAAATGAACAATCAAAGAATAATGCACAGCAGGCACAAGAACGAAAATCTAAGAGAAAGGGTAATCCGTGAAAAATTAGACAACGATAACGAGAATCCAAAAGAATCCTTCAAAGCTCGATTGTCAACATAAAAGTGGTTGTTCTCCCATCTACAAAGCTCGATTGTCAACATAAAAGTGGTTGTTCTCCCATCTACAAAGCTCGATTGTCAACATAAAAGTGGTTGTTCTCCCATCTACAAAGCTCGATTGTCAACATAAAAGTGGTTGGTCTCCCATCTACAAAGCTCGATTGTCAACATAAAAGTGGTTGTTCTCCCATCTACAAAGCTCGATTGTCAGCATAAAAGTGGTTGTTCTCCCATCTACAAAGCTCGATTGTCAGCATAAAAGTGGTTGTTCTCCCATCTACAAAGCTCGATTGTCAGCATAAAAGTGGTTGTTCTCCCATCTACAAAGCTCGATTGTCAGCATAAAAGTGGTTGTTCTCCCATCTACAAAGCTCGATTGTCAACATAAAAGTGGTTGTTTTGCCATCTACAAAGCTCGATTCTTAACATAAAAGTGGTTGTTTTCCCATCTACAAAGCTCGATTGTCAACATAAAAGTGGTTGTTCTTCCATCTACAAAGCTCGATTGTCAACATAAAAGTGGTTGTTCTCCCATCTACAAAGCTCGATTGTCAACATAAAAGTGGTTGTTCTCCCATCTACAAAGCTCGATTGTCAGCATAAAAGTGGTTGTTCTCCCATCTACAAAGCTCGATTGTCAGCATAAAAGTGGTTGTTCTCCCATCTACAAAGCTCGATTGTCAGCATAAAAGTGGTTGTTCTCCCATCTACAAAGCTCGATTGTCAACATAAAAGTGGTTGTTTTGCCATCTACAAAGCTCGATTCTTAACATAAAAGTGGTTGTTTTCCCATCTACAAAGCTCGATTCTTAACATAAAAGTGGTTGTTCTTCCATCTACAAAGCTCGATTGTCAACATAAAAGTGGTTGTTCTCCCATCTACAAAGCTCGATTCTCAACATAAAAGTGGTTGTTCTTCCATCTACAAAGCTCGATTGTCAACATAAAAGTGGTTGTTCTCCCATCTACAAAGCTCGATTCTCAGCATAAAAGTGGTTGTTTTCCCATCTACAAAGCTCGATTCTCAACATAAAAGTGGTTGTTTTCCCATCTACAAAGCTCGATTCTCAACATAAAGATTTAAAAGAATCAAGTGTTTTTATAAACCTGCCATTAATCATTATTTTAACGAAAAGCTTCGTTTTCGTTTCTCCTTTCTAGTCGCCGGCCGTGTAAATAACTAATTACATATGTAAATTTATGAACATGATTAAGAACTTCGAGACACAGATATTTTTTCCCCGTAAGGGGAAGGGTGGACAACGGCTTTACATATGCATCCATATACAAAACCTGTTTGGTGTAACTTATTATAGTTTTTGACCACTGTAAAGTGACGTGTATGAATATCAGGAGTTTCCTAATAATATTACAAATATTATTTATTATTTATTAATATATTAGATAATATCAATAAAATGTTTGGGACATTTTAGGGAGTGCATTACGGCTGTGGAAGCGTTTTGGGCATGGACCCAGCAGTTTGACTATCATTGATTTTGAATTTCGAAATATCCTAATTTGAAGGAGTTAATTATTAACTACATTAAACATTGTGCTGAATTAATATTTATAAATAATATTGAAAGAGTCTATGTTCACCGTTTGAAGTGTCACACGTTTGAATGGCTGCAGATGAAGCCAAAGTTGGTCGACAGACAGACCAAAAATGTACTGAAAAATCTTTCATCCGGATTTTCTTGATAAATATTTATTTTTAATAGAATATGTTGGAATCATGTTATTTAACATGCCAGGACTTATATAAGATCGTTTAAGTTTAAATACAACCGGCTGTTTCAATTTTTGAACAGGCTGCTGAACAGGCTGCTAACTTCAGCCTGGTTGAAAAAAGTTGGCCAACACAAGCATATTGTGGACATACTGGGTTATTGTACAAAAAGCGAGCCATACTTTCTGATTCTGGAATACTTGCCCAAAGGTAACTTGCTAAAGTACCTAAGGGACAACAGAGAAAAGGTAAGAACATCATTTCTACAAAATCCCGGTGACGTCAGTTCCGGTTAACATGAGATGCGTACGTGCCGTCGTGGTTACTCAGTACACATCGCTTAGCCATGGTAACAGGAGCTGAAATCTGTGGTCGGTCATTTTTCATCGTTTTCGTCTTTTATTTGCAGGTAAGAAAGTTATTTCTTACTACAGTTATTTCTTAACTACAGTTAAGGGACCATTCATTTTTTATCAGGGAGGGGGGGCGGTGGAAATCTGGGGGGGGGGAGGCATTCAAAACAACAGGCCTATAGAGGGGGCCACATGTAGAAGAATCAATGTCAAAAGGGGGGGGGGGCATTCAAAAACATCAAACCAATGAGCTTTTATAAGTTATTTTTAAGTAAGTGAAACAGAAAAATAATTACCATAGCTGGAAAGAGCATGTTAGAACTAGCAATACAGTGAAGTTTGAAGGAAAGAAATACAAAACTGAATTTTGAAAAATGTGAATTTAATAAGAAAACCTTTGCTGGTAGGCATCTCTTGCCTACCAACGAATGTTTTCATACAAAATTTCGATTTTTGAAATTTTTCTGATAGCTTAAGGATTTTTGAACATTTCTGAGTTACTTTTTACTGCCTATTGCCGAGTGGATCGCGCATCGCGCTCGCAAATTAAAATGTACTGATATTACAAAATCTGAAACTAGTTATATATGCTAACTACTCATTTACTGAATCAGAAAATAATGTAGTATTTTTGAGTTACTTTCATGCCTTACTTTGACGAGCGGCTCGCGCTTCGCGCTCGCATAATGTTATTATTGTAAATGGTTTCTGAAAATGTTCTGCTTGCTCTCAGAAGAGCAAGAGCTTTATTCTTTACAGAAAATTGATCCACCCTGATTCCGAAACGAACCCCATTTCAGAATGCAGCCTACGGGCCTGTAAATGATCATGAAAAACAAAATAATCTGACATTAAAGTACATGGATTGCTAGCATTTATACAACTGCAACAAACTTTTGATATCCTTTTATTATTAGGGACCATTCATTTTTTATCAGGGAGGGAGGGGAGCGGTGAAATATTTTTGGGGGGAGAGGGGGGTCATTAAAAAAATCAGGCTGATAGAGGGGGGAGTAGTTTTTCTTGTATGGACTCCTGCTGGAATTCCACCGCCCTCCCCCCTCCCTGATAAAAAATGAATTGATTTGATTTTGAATATTATCCCGGCGAAAATAATATTTTCAGCGAAAAGTTATCGAAGTCTTTGTGCCTTACTTACGCCGCCATAATACATTACGTAGGCGGTTATTTAGGGAAAGAAAGTTATAGATTCCCTATAAAACTCAATATTCAACACTTAAGGGAAAGACAGTTATAGTTTCCCGAGTTGAAATGGACAGCAACTGCACGCATTCACAACCACTTCTCAACTTAAGCTGCTTGTAATTAAACCAGCACGCTTGTAAAGGGAAAGAAAGTTATAGTTTCCCAAGTCTCAGGTATGTGTTCGTTGGAACTCAATATTTTCCTGATTATTTATTTTCTAGCAAACGTAGACCATGAACGAGGAAAGAATAGACTCATCGCCACCCCCAACGTCGTGGAGAACGGAGATGGCGGAAATGTTCGCTTGAGACAAGATCTCACTGAACAACTTAACGCGCAACTTAGACAACCTGTCGAAGACCTAGAAAATGAAGGTGGCGAGGTTTCTGATGATGAACGAAGTACAGAAAGTTCACCTACTGTGGATGCCACCATTGTAAATGAGATGTTTCTCAACTTTAATTCACCTGTCTTCATTGATTCATATGAACATGGAGAGCTTTAATCAACTCGCGACTTTACTGTTCAATCCCAACATTTTACCTCTCATTACTTTTCTTCAACTCCGTGGTTTACATGTCAGACATGCGGAAGTGCTTCCAGGGTGCGTGGACGATTCATGTGGAAAGAACGACATTGTAGACATCCATTCCAAGATATCCTGAGAGAGATTGCCGTCCAGTATCCTGTCTAAAGGCGCTGTTACATTGTGCAATTTTCCCTAGCAACAACTTGCAATAGTTTTGGCCGAGCCAAGCTGGAAGCGATATTCGAAATGCCTCCTCAGAGCGAAATGATAAATTGCGCATGCGCTCGTAGAAAACGTGCCTCAAAAATTGCGAGGAAAGTTGCTGGAGGGGTGATACACTGTGCAATGGCATTGCAAGTTGCTGCAATGCGTTGCCAAAAGTAGACCTGAGTTCTACTTAATTCATGCAACGCTACGCGCAACAAAAAAATTGCGAGACAAATTAACCCCTGTTACACTGTGCAATCCTCCAGCAACTTGTTTCGCAACGCCGTTGCTGAGAAAATTGCACAGTGTAACAGCGCCTTAAGTCTGCAGTGCACTTCAACGTCAACTTGATTCTTTCCAGTGTGTAAGCCATTCAACGGACGTTGAAATGGAAAAAATGGATGACAACATCATCCAAAAATACAAGTCCAAAAAACACAAGTCCAAAATCGGAAATCCAACTCGGAATCCAACTCGAAATCCAACTAGAATCCTAACTCGAAAAATAGCTATCCTCTGATCTATTCAATTTCGAGCCCTACCCATGGGATTGACCAGTAGTCCTCGCACCTTTATACCAAGGTCTTAAAACCTGTTTTTTGCACCCTGCGAACTCAGTATGAACACAATGGTCCAGTTTTCATTTGCTAGAGTCCGCTGAGCTTCTTGACAAAAGGCGCATTTATGCAGGGTTAGCTTCGGAATCCAACTCGAAATCCAACTCGAATCCCAACTCGAAATCCTACTCGAAATCCAACTAGAATCCTAGCTAACTCGGAAAATAGCTATCCTCTGATCTATTCAATTTCGAGCCCTACCCATGGGATTGACCAGTAGTCCTCGCAACTTTATACCAAGGTCTTAAAACCTGTTTTTTCATGCACCCTGCGAACTCAGTATGAACACAATGGTCCAGTTTTCATTTGCTAGAGTCCGCTGAGCTTCTTGACAAAAGGCGCATTTATGCAAGGTTAGCCTCCTTTTCAAGAAAGACCCATGGGATTAAAATAGATTTCTGTATTGTTCTTAGTCAAAATGTTTTGCTAGCTTTTCTCGCTGGTAGTTTTGAATAATTTACCTTGACTCAAGGCTAACCCTGCGCCAGTGAGTTTGCATGTTGTCTAATTTTACAGCGGTATGAACAAACTCGAAAAAGGTCTATTGTTTGGGCTATATTGATGATTCCTTCTATACTGAGGATACTGAGAAGGCATTTCGTGAAGCTACGTTACATGCAGCTCAATTGTTTACTCGACTAGGCTTTGTCCTTCACCCAACCAAGTCTATATTCAATCCTACACAATCCTTAGAGTTTCCGGGTTTCGTGTTAAATTCTGACACCATGACAGTCTGTTTGACCCCAAGGAAGATTGAGAAAATTGTTCTAATGTGTCAGAAGTATTTACATGTCCAGGAATATACCATTCGGGAAGTTGCTTCAATGATAGGAACTGGGTATCAACATTTCCTGGGGTGGAATTTGGCCCTCTTTATTATAGAAGCTTGGAGTATGACAAAGATACGGCCCTAAAATCTGCCCAAGGGGATTTTGAAGAGAAACTATCCCTTTCCAGAAAAAGTCTCGAGGAATTGGAATGGTGGGTCAGTTCACTCCCAACTTCACGGAAACATTGTCCATGGTACTCCCCAACTGGGTTGGGGTGCTACGACTCACAGACACTAAACACAAGTTCTATGATCCCGAGAGGAGATGAAATATCATATCAATGTCCTGGAGATTCTCGCAGTTAAACTGGGGCTCATGTCCCTTTTTGACTCAGTATCCAAGCAACACATTAGAATCTTATCTGACAATACAACAACTGTGTCCTATATTAATGCTATGGGGGGTTGTCAGAATAAAGAATGCAATCAGATTGCTAAGGAAATTTGGCTGCGGGCCATCGACCGGCACCTCTGGCTCTCCGCTTCTCATCAGCCAGGAAAGTTGGATGCAATTGCAGATTCACTGTCGCGCCATTTCGAGGATGGGATAGAATGGCAGCTGAATCCTATTCTATTTAAAAGAATATGTGGGTTGTATGGGGTCCCCGAGATTGATCTGTTTGCCAGTCGAATCAACCATCAAACGAGTACCTATGTTTCCTGGAAACGAGATCCACATGCAGCCTATGTAGATGCTTTTACTGTGAATTGGTCTCCGTTCACTAACAGTTATATCTTTCCACCTTTCTGTTTAATCAGTAGATGTCTCCAAAAAATACTTTTGGAACAAGCAACAGTGATCATCATAGTGGACCACACAAACTTGGTTCACAAGACTTCTAAGACTCCTGATCAATCAGCCCAGAATGTTCCGCATCACCAGGAAAATACTTTGCCATCCAGTTCATGGGGATGTTCATGAACAACTCATGGCATGCAAGGTTTCAGGCAACAGTTTTTTAAATCCAGCATTTCTGAGGACATTACCATTGTCCTCATGTCCTCATGGAGGCCAGGTACACAGAAACAATATGATGTTCAAATCAGAAAAATGGGATGAATTTTGTCTACAGAGGAAAATTGATTCACTGCACCCAAATATCAATGCCAGTGTTGGAGTTTCTTCACAGTTTACATAAGAAAGAGTTGTCCTACTCCACTATTTAATGAGTTTTGAATTTCCTGGTACCCACTACACGATTACTAATTACCCCTTCATTGTACGCTATCTCAAAGGGGTGTTTAATTTCTCCAAACCCACTCCTCCTTCTCAAGAGACTTGGGATGTCAACCCAGTACTGAAATATATAGAACAATTGTTTCCGTTGGAAAAACTTTCATTAAAGGAAATAACATTCAAATTAGTTGTGTTGTTAGCGCTCACGTCTGGAAAAAGATGTCAGACATTAGCATTTCTCGATATTGACGCCACGAAAGAGACTGCAGATTACTATTTATTCTACATATGGGAACATGTAAAACAGGACAGACCGGGAAAGATTTTGGCATTGTTTTTTGTTAAGTACATTAAAGAGGAACTTTGTGTTTATTCTACTCTTTGACACTATCTTGAAGTGACAAAGAATCTACGTAATCAAGGAAATTCACGACTGCTTATATCCTACGTCAAACCTTACCGACCCGTTAGTACTAGTACTATAGGACGATGAATTAAAATTGCCCTACAAGCAAGTGGTGTGGATACAACAAAGTTCACAGCTCACAGCGCCAGAACAGCTGCTACATCCAAAGCCAGCCAGATGATTCCCACTGATGAAATATTGAAGCACATAGGATGGTCTCAAGTTTCAACTTTCCAGACATTCTATAATAAACCTGTGCTCACTGATTTTGCTGGAGCTGTACTGAAATAAACCGTTATTGTCATAATAAATTTTGTTTTGTTTGTCAATGGCGGTTGTGTCCACGATAATTGCTGTAAAGTCTCATGTTAACCGGAAGTGACGTCACCGTGATTTGGTAGAATTAAAAAATTAAACGAGCCTTAACTATAAGCTGAAGTTTGATTATGATTCTACCAAATCCAAGGTAACGCAGTGAGGGTTAACATGCCCTCCCTTAGAGTTATTATATTTCCCAACCGTGTTTTTTACTCGGTATCTCTATATCATGTCCACAACCTTTAAAATTCTGAGTAACCACGGCGGCACATGTGCATCTCATGTTACCCTCACTGCGTCACACCTTGGATTTGGTAGAATCACAATATCAAACTTCACCTTACAGGTAAGGCTTGTTTAAATTTTATAATTATCCAATTTTTCAAATGGAAGCAAGAGAGTGAATTAGTTTGGGCTGCGTCAATGTATAAAGATGAAATAGGGAATTAATTTAAATCGGTAACACGTATTAAGAGTACTAGTCAGAATGCCTTGGTCTTTCGTTGAAATATACAAAATGGGCCCAAGAGCTCCAAAGGTAGGACTATAATCTTTTTATACAGTGTCCGGCAAAGATTTCAATTCTAGCCAATTTTACGATTATGTTAGTTAATTCTGAACATATCGTGTTAGATTTGTACGGTGAAAGAATACGTGAACATCGACCCCAACGATTCAGATGACGTCCTAACACCTAAAGATTTGATATCTTTTTGTTATCAAGTTGCATCTGGAATGGTAAGATATTTCGCGAGCTTCAGAACAACATTTTGCGTTAAAAGAACCCCATTATTAAGGCTAGATTTTAGGTTTTACGGTTGTATTTACGGCTACGTTAGCTAGGGATAGCCCTATTCCAGTCCCTAGCCCTAAACCTAACTCTTATCTAGCCCGTCCTTTTGACGCGAAATGTCCTTCTAAACCTCGCGAAATAGCCTCCGCACCTTTACTCATTAGGGGTATAGAATGGTAAAATCCGAGCCTCCAGAGCCTGCGAGCCCCTTGTTTTAAAATCCGAGCCCGCTTTCAACATGCAAAATCCGAAATCCGAGCTTCCGACCCCAGCATTTGAAAATTCCGAGATTCCGAGCCTCCGAGCCTCTACAAAAATAAAATCCGAGCTTTGCGAGCCTCTTTATTTTTTAGACACCATTCTATACCCCTCTCATTACAGCCAAACGATCAAATGTAACACTGAGTCTGCAAGCTTCTGCTTGCGAACTAGAATGAGGTTTTCAACAGACGAAGATAAAGTCCATGCAACCATGTAATGGCCTCTATCTGATCCATGTACTTACTTACTAATACAGGAGTACTTGTCCAGCAAGGGATTTGTTCATCGAGATCTCGCCGCACGTAATGTCCTCGTAGCCGATAACAAACAAGTCAAAGTGTCGGATTTTGGTCTGACAAGTGTTCTCTATGATGGCATCTATAATGTTCGTCATGTAGAGCGGAAACTACCAATAAAATGGATGGCACCAGAAGCAATCAATGACGGTTTGTTCACCAGAGAGAGTGACGTGTAAGTACACAGCATGTAATTAATCGAAGACAAAACAAAAAACAAAAAACAAAACAAAACAAAACAAAACAAAACAAAAACAAAAACAAAAAAAACCCTGAACCGAAAATAAACAAATATAACTATAAATATGATTTATATTTGTCATTGTTTATCAGCTGGTCATATGGTGTCTTGTTGTGGGAGATCACAACTTTAGGTAAGTTTGGATTCCAGATCTTAGTTCATAAGTACGTGCATACTTTTCGAGCCTTGAGGATGGGATAAAAATATTCTGTATTGCCTCTCAGTCTACAGGAAGAAAGCCATGGAAAAGAAATTGCGGGACTCTTGATATGATGATATACTTTCTTGTGCTTCTGTTCTAGTCATCTTAGATTATTATTCAAATTTTTTTTGGCCAGGATTTCCGCACGTCTCTCAGCTTCTTGATTCTCTAGAGGTGTAAGATAATGTTTGATGTCCTTTTGCAATTTATTTTCTAATTACCTTTTGTTTCAATTGCTGCTTCGGTGATTTGCTTATTTCTCATTTGGTTTGGTTTGAAGGAGGAGCACCATACCCCACAATGACAACGCAAGAAGTTAAACAAGAGTTGAGTCGGTTTACAGAATGGAACAACCTGAGCTATGCTCAGAGGAGACGTAAGTAACATGCAGTCAATTGAAAATACGGAAAGTTGCAGTAGACTGTGTATCATAACTTTGGATCAATATTTCTATCAGTCAGTCAGCCAGTCGGTCGGTCAGTCATCATATTGTGGTGGCCATGGTGATAATTGTTTGTGATGTAATAACAGCAGTTGGTTGAGGTGGAACGACTTGCCAAACGTTCTGATTGTACCTCCTCTTTCAGATACGCTATCATGAATAAATGTTGGCAGCAAATCCCAAATAACAGGCCTTCGTTTTGTGAGCTTCGAAAAATATTCGAAGACATGTTACAACAGGACAACCCTTATTTGGAACTTATCAATATCGACCAAAGCAAGGAGTATTACTCGGTACCTTGCGATGATGTCCCTGATGGAGATAGTGGCGCAACTAATACAAATGATGGTGATAATACGACAACTAGTACTCAGTTGTAAACAGATGATTTGCATTATTACCAGAATGCTTTCTCCACTTACTTTTGTCAAGTGATTAGTGTTCTACTACTCTGAAGAGGCAATAAAAATCTGAACGAAGAAAGACAAATTCCAGCAGGAAGTTGTAGAAAAACTGTCAAGTGTAAAGTTGTAAGAAAATGACACCATCATTTATTGTCAGGTTTCGACTCAATAATTTTAAATTATACGAATTTCTCCCAAATTCGTATGCTACTAGCCAAAGTCCTAAATATTAACGCCTTGTATGTCGTTTTAAAAGTTTAGGTCATAAAACGCGTAAAATTTCTTGGAATCCAAAACGGTGACTTCATCGTTTCGTCGCTATGGTAACCCCGATGTAAACAAAAAACATACCATTTTTAAAAAAACTTCAGTCTTTATGTAGTAAGTGAACGAAAGGTCATAACTGTGTGTGCTTTCGTGTAAGAACTACAGCCATTCCAAGTTGACCGGTCGAGCACTAGAGGAATTGTAGGAAGCCTCCTTAATTGCACCTTTTTGCATTAACATTAGATGCTCTTTTTGGTTCCTAGATAATTAATTCCCAAAATATCGATATGTAAGTAATTGATTTCTGGGCGTGGCTCCATATCCAACAAATCGACATAAAAGCTGCACCATTTTCCTGGACTAAGAGTACGTACAGACGCGCAACAATACGTTCTTTGCTCTGAAAAATGTTCGGTGATAATAACTGTTGGAAAAAGTATTGTGAACGGATGAATTTTTCTCTAATTTTGGTCAACTGTCCAATTTTTCTTACACATATATAATCAAATGCACACATTAGACACTTGAAATTGGACAGTTTACAAAAAAAAAAATAAATAAAAAATAAAGATAAGTGCTGAAAATATTGAATTTAAAGGTAACTATATCATTAATAAGTAACAGGACTCCGTTCTGTCCAATTTGAACTGATAATTGGACGAAGGAAATTTCGAGGACTGCCAAAATTTGGCAGTCCTATTACATATACTATTGGAGTCCTATTACATATACTATTGGAGTCCTATTACATATACTATTGGAGTCCTATTACATATACTATTGGAGTACTATTCAGGGGCGGATCCAGCTTTTTTAAAGAGGGGGTGCGTTTTTTGATGGTAGCCTAAATGGTATGCAGTCAGCTATGGGAATCCGCCACGTACTGCCGAGTAAAGACCGTTTATAGCCAAAATCGTTGCATCGCGACCAGCAAATTACAAATTTTGTTTTGATTTTAGGTTTGTCTGAGCCGTCAATCAGTTTGGGGGCGGAGCTTATTTAAAATCAACCAATCACTGAACAAGGTCGTGAAAGCTCCGCCCCCAAGAAAACAAAACTGCAAAACTGCTTTGAAAACACAAAACGTTTCGTGGAACACAACAATCTTTCACTGAACACAACAAAGTCTCGTGGAACACAACAATCTTTCACTGAACACAACAAAGTCTCGTGGAACACAACAATATTTCACAGAACACAACAAAGTCTCGTGGAACACAACAATCTTTCACTGAACACAACAAAGTCTCGTGGAACACAACAATCTTTCACTGAACACAACAAAGTCTCGTGGAACACAACAATCTTTCACTGAACACAACAAAGTTTCGTGGAACACAACAATCTTTCTCAGAACACAACAAAGTCTCGTGGAACACAACAATCTTTCACTGAACACAACAAAGTCTCGTGGAACACAACAATCTTTCACTGAGCACAACAAAGTCTCGTGGAACACAACAATCTTTCACTGAACACAACAAAGTCTCGTGGAACACAATAATCTTTCACTGAACACAACAAAGTCTCGTGGAACACAACAATTTTTCAACAATGTTTTACAGTACACAAGTCTTTCACAAGCAACTAATCAGAAAACCGTTTTAACCATCAAACGTTTAATAGCGCTGCTTGCTAAAAATAATGCATCACTTAGAATACATATAGTGCCATATTTCCACCTTAATTCTCCATCCAGTCCATCCAGAGAAGAAGGTTAAAATCCAGACTATGCTCATATCTAGGCTGTAAAGGAAACGATAGGTGTCAGTAGACAAGCACAGGGAAAAAGCATACGGACTTTAAAGACGTTTATCAGAAAACTGTTTTTATCTATGATTATGTGTTTCATTTTAGAACATGTGTAAGAATTTTTGTTCGGGCGACGTTTCAACTCTGGCCCTGCCCACAACAGACGTATGCTTACTTGTGTAAAAGAACGAAAAAAAAAGTCGTCGAAATTTATCCGAATTTTCGTTACTGAAGCTCCGCGCCATCTGGAATGTGTGCATTAGCTCTGGAAAATTAAGGTAGCCACTAAGGTTTGAAATACCAAAATCCACCTCATAACAATTCAAGTAGTCCAAGGTTATTGCAATGTTGCGCGCAACAGAACGTGTGTTAACCCCTGCAACAGACGCGCGCAATGCCCCAGAAAAAGCTCGGTTGTACTTCTGTAGTTATTGTGCAAAACGTTGCGCAATCTGTTGCAAGTTTGGTATGGCTTCAGAAAAAGAACTCATTTCTACTTCTCTAACTGTTGCGCGCACCTGTTGCAGGGTCGGACACACGCACGATGCATGTTGTGTACAATGTTACAAGCTACAGGGAAAATAACATCTTGTGTTCTGGGTTTCTACAAATTAAGCAACAAGCCCCATTAACAATAGCCCCAGCGCAGGTCGCATGAGACTATGTATAGGATAATTCGTCAGGTAGAGCAGTGAACTCACTTGAAAGATTTCATCATGTAATGAAAGCACTATGAAAGATATAAAAGGTTTACTTTTTTTGTGTTATTAAGTTTCTAGGCAAAAATGGTATTTCCCAATATTTTGAATACGACAATATATAAACTTGCGCGAGTTTGGCATTCTGCATCACGAGATTCTCTGTGGAGTTTTCGGGGATACATTTTGACGAGATCATCAGTTATAATTTAATTTCTCGTCTACTTACACAATTAAACTCAAATCGACCATGTAACTAACAAATTTGGTGTTAATATTGTTGTTTATATGTACAAACGTGTACATGTAAACAACTACAAGCTTTGTTTTAAAACGATGAGTATCAATCCAAATTTAAAATAACTTACCTTTGCTGATGTCTTAATCTGATTACGCTCTAGGGATATTCCTGAAATAAGAAACGGTGATTCCAACTAAACATCTTCAGTGAGGCCGATCATTTCACTTTAGAACGGAAATAAAAATCCATCAAGTAATGTACGTTACGGCTTGAAGCTTGCTGTACTTAAAATAATCATGGAAATTTATTGATCCCTCTTCAATCGACTAGATTTTGATTGGTTCTTCTATCTCCCTGGGGAATTGGGACAAATTGATGGAGTAAAACAATGCAGACAAGCTCGATGTTCCTGAAAACTTATTCTTCTATTTTCTCTTTGTACTTATTTTCAAAACAGCTATTTTTGATAGCTGGACTCTGATTGGTTCATTTCTTTCCCTGGGGAGTATTAGCATTACAATGAAACTTCGCCGAATAGACTACCTCGATTAGTCATTAAATTTATTAAGTATCTAGGTAGCGCAGCGGTCTAAGGTGATATCTAAAGGTATGGATTAGGGTCCGGATATCGTCTCCCTCCCTGGCCTTCGGGCTAAGATAACTGTAATATGTAGCACCGGGATAGCGTGGATGGGGCCGAAATCTTCATCCGTAACGTAAGTCGATTCGATGTCTCAGCTTCTCAGAATGTCTCGGGAGAATCGTCCCAAAATTTCATTTTCTTTTTTTCTTTTTACAATTATATATTCATTCAGTCTGTTATTTTATTTCCGGGGGGTGCTCTTTAAAGGGTTACAGGTTCGATCCTCGTCGACGCCGGGTTCTTTTCTGACTTCTTTTTTTCTTCATTTTTTCCGTTTCTTTCCCAATCTTTAAGTTAAAATTACATCTTTTTGAACTTGTTTTTAAATGTTTGGTATTTTTAATATTTTTTCTGATAAATTTCATTTTCATTTTTTTTTTTATTACTAGACGCACACGTGCGTTCACTCGTGCCCTGGGAGCCCCTTTTAGGAGAGGCTTCAATGACCGGCCCCGTTCGTACTCTTCCCCGAGCCGTTTCACGCATTTTTCACTTAACCGTAACATAATAAAGACCTTTTTTGACCTTTTTAATGAATATCTGATTAGTCAACTTGTCTGTCAGCAGCTAGAAATCTCCAACATGCAAAAATTTATTGGAAAGTATTGGAGATCAAGCTCAAAATAACAGCCCATTCTGAAGCTCTTATAAGTGTCTAGGTATATCTCGATCGAGTTAAAAGCTCCATTTTCTAATTTCTCACTGCTGGAAAAGCCTGTCTCTGAAAGCTATTTTTTGGGCTGTCCGCCATCTTGCATTCCTAAAGTTCCTGACTGGCGTTCACTTCGAAGACCTTCGAAGTGTTTCTTACGCTCTTAACCAATCAGGAGCTTTAACACGTGACCAATTGCGCAAGAAAGGCCTCTTCTGGCGACGAACAGAGAAAAATAAACCCCTGGAGCCCAGGGTAGTCACAGACCTATGGAATTAAGCTAGATATGTTTGCTAAAAATGAATAACAAGAATGAATCCGGGTTTATTCGACACACGAGCAAATTATGTCTAGGTCAGTTTTTAAGTTGTCACGGCATAGAGAAAACATTCAAGTACTGTAGGGTCAAACACAGAGTCATCACATAAACATCAAACACAAGAAGAAGCCCTCAAAATGAATATTGACAGATTGACAACAGTTTTCCTAGATGCTGCAGACGGCAGGAAGCATTGTTAATTGTGTGACGGCTGAATAAGTTAGCGGATCGATTTACTACAGTGCAGAATGATTTGGAAATATTAAATTCCGTGAATCCTGTTTTTTTTTTTTTTTTTGTACTTCGATTTTTCTACCCTTTGTTTAGGTTTTTGTCTTTTTTTTTTGTTTTGTTTTTGAATTTCGCACCCGCGACCATCCTACCCGCAACCACGACCAACCACCCGCACCCGCGACATCGAACACGCGACCCGCGACCCGCGACGATTAGTCAAATTCATGCACCGTCAATCTTCATTCTCAAATTACGCGTTGGATTGTTTACTCGAGTCTAAAAGTTCCAAAATGTTTTTTTTTTCCAAACACCGTCGCTTTTCAGTTTTATGGGTTCGTAACAAAAAAGATGTGGGATGATGTAGTATAGGGAGAAACTTGGATTCCGAAACGTTCTAGTTACGCTTGCGGCCGCGCACTGCTTTTCCTTCAACAAGGCATACTTTCACATTTTTGGTTAACTCGGTGAGAAACATCGCCCTAGCAAACTGGAGATTGTATTCTCTCTGTCGTCTCTACTACACCTATATACACACACATTTGTGTAGCCCGAAAAAAAACCCCACTCAGTGCGTCTACTTATGACTTTGTATATCGGACTACCGTGACAGCCAAATTATTTACATTTTTTGACATGTTCAATTATTAAACTAAAGGCAAATATAATTCAACCACACACAGTGTTAAATCTCTCATTTTATTCTATCGATCTCAAGAACTGAACATCTTGACACAATTGACAAATACTGTATTTTTTCGTTCATGTTTCGGATGTTTTATGTATGAATAAAAGACGTTACCTGACCAAACGCGCAATCAAGGTCAAGTTCCATGCAATGGTCTGCTTCAGAATTCCAATATTACGATTCAGTACAAAACCTCTCAAGCTCTCTTGTCATGAACGCCTGAATGAGGAATATAATTGCCTTGCTTCTATGTATGTTCGTTTAGCAACATGTAGGATGAGAAATTCGTAGATTTCCAGCTCATAGGAAATAGTCTTTATCGCGAGGGCCTGCTTTGAAGTACTCCATTTAGAGTTCAATATTTCGTCAAAGTATTGGAGATGAAGCTCAAAATATCAGCCCATCCTGAAGCTCTTATAAGTATATAGGTATATCTCGAGTTAAAAGCTCCACTTTCCATTGTTCTACTCCTGGAACAGCCTGTCCTGAATACTATTTTCTTTGAAGTCTGTCATCTTGCATTCCTAAAGTTCCTGGCTTGCCTTCACTACGGAGAGTTCGCACGCGCTCAAAGGTGATGAATGAGGGGCATTATTTTTCACTGGGTATTACTAATTAGATATCTCCAACATGCAAAAATATACCAGTTTATTCAACTTTTTATTTCACTATATATCTCAATTGTTTGCTGTAAAGACTTCTACAACGACGTTTTTGACACAATAACAAATCGTGTATTTTTTCGGCGTTCATGTTTCAGATGTTTTATTACGTGACCAAACGCATCAGGTCAAATAGAGCCTTGATTCCATGAAAATATATAAATAAATTGTCTGGCCAGAATTGTGTTAAAATTCATTACAAAAACGTCTCAAGATCTCTTGAATGCTTGAATGAAAAATATAATTGACTTGCCTCTATATGCGTTCGTTTAGCAACATGTAGGGTGAGAAATTCGTAGATTTCCAGCTCAAAGGAATTGTTACGAGTCGCGAGAGCTTCAGTTTTCAAGTACTCCATCGGAGCTCGATATTTGGTCAAAGTATTGGAGATCAAGCTCAAAATAACAGCCCATTCTGAAGCTCTTATAAGTGTCTAGGTATATCTCGAGTTAAAAGCTCCATTTTCCATTGTCTCACTGCTGGAAAAGCCTGTCTCTGAAAGCCATTTTTTGGGCTGTCCGCCATCTTGCATTCCTAAAGTTCCTGACTGGCGTTCACTTCGAAGACCTTCGAAGAGTTCGCACTCGCTCAAAGGTGATGAATGAAGGGCATTGTTTCTTGCGCTCTGAACCAATCAGGAGCTTTAACACGTGACCGATTGCGCAAGAAAGGCCTCTTCTGGTGGACGACGAGAGAAAAAAAAAAACAGTTGCATTTTATAACTCGTTCCCGGCCTAAAGGCCTGGGCACGAGTAATAATTATTCATATAGTCTCACTGCATTGTTTCTGTGGGGTGCAGACATTACAAATTTCTTTCTTTTTTTCCTTTTCTTTTTTCAAATGTCTGGACGTATTTTCCTATTTTTTATTTTTTCGAATATCAGGACTTTTTTTCTCGCAAGTGATAATATTTTTACTTTTAAATGCTTATTTGAGTAATACAATTGGAAACCATTTCTTACAAAATTCCTGACTTACATTAGAAATTGTCCCCGTAGCATGAATTCAAATCGCTTTGATTTGATTTTATGCGCCAGGTAGCAAATACATACCATTATTTTATCCTACTCTAAGCCCACACCATAGAAAATACAGCAAATAATGGCAATGTGTCATGGGAAGAGACAGTTGAATACCGCCGAATATACAACGACTTTGCTGCTTTCTGATTGGCTGTATTCGCTATGGTGTTGGATAAATACAATATAATGCCTGGTTCACGCTAACGACGCAAGACAACACAAGACGACGCAAGACAACGGAAAACCACGCAAGACCACGCACGATGACTCAACACAACGCATGCAAAACGACGCAAGACGACGCAAGACAACGAAAGACGACGCAAGACGAAGCAAGACAACGCAAGACGACGAAAGACAACAAAAGACGACGCAAGACGTACGAAGCAAGACAACGCAAGACGACGAAAGACAACGAAAGACAACGGAAGACGACGCAAGACGACGCAAGCCCGCGCAAGAAAAATAAAACCTTCCGTTCTTTTGCGCTAGCGTTTATGCTTGCGTCGCTACTTTTACAAGTGAAAGCACGAACTTGGCGTTGTCTTGCTTCGATAGTGAAAACCAGGCTATCGTTTCCACTGTTCTCCGATTGTGCTGTATGTGCCACCTGATCGACGTACACCAGAACGTTCCATTTGAATGCGCAAATAGGGGTGAGGGGAGGAGAGGGATGAGGGAAAGAGGTAACAAGCTATCCCTAAGTTCCGAGACTTAAATAAGAATTTTAAAATCTTTATTTTTGAACTCAATATTTGCCATGATGTTTGAAAAAATCAGTCATTTTGAGAGCATTTCTAACAGGGTATATTTGGCTTTCAACCTGGAAATGACCGTTTCTAGACATAATTCACAGCTAATCAGACTGGGAAGCCTGTGGCAGCTGTGCTTGTGAAAGAGCTAGTGTTGCCTCGTGAAAGATTTTAGTTGCTTGCGAAAGACTTGTGTCCTGTGAAACTTTGTGTTCTGTGAGAGATTGTTGCTATTAAACGCTTGATGGTTAAAACGGTTTTCTGATTAGTTGCTTGTGAAAGACTTGTGTACTGTAAAACATTGTTGAAAAATTGTTGTGTTCCACGAAACTTTTCTAAACTTTGTTGTGCTCAGTGAAAGATTGTTGTGTTCCACGAGACTTTGTTGTGTTCAGTGAAAGATTGTTGTGTTCCACGAGACTTTGTTGTGTTCAGTGAAAGATTGTGTTCCACGAGACTTTGTTGTGCTCAGTGAAAGATTCAGTTGTGTTCCACGAGACTTTGTTGTGTTCTGTGAAAGATTGTTGTGTTCCACGAGACTTTATTGTGTTCTGCATGTGAAAGATTGTGTTCCATAAAACTTTGTTGTGTTTTCAAAGGAATTTTGCATTGTGTTTTGCCCGTGGGCCAGCGTACCCCAAGGTACCCAAAAACGATTGATGAAAAACGTTTATATTTGAGAAAAGCTTTCACCGTCGTCCAAAAGAGGGGTGCGTCCGCACCTAACGCACCTCCCCTGGATCCGCCACTGCTATTACATATACTAATGCGCTGGATGGCGCAGAAGGGCCTTATATATTTGATTTCATCCTATTTTCAATTTTCAAAAATTGGCCATACAGTGAAGGACTGGTCTAGTCAAGTGCAGGTCTGTTCTGGTCGTGTGGGTTTGGTCTGGTCAAGTGTGGGTTTGGTCTGGTCAAGTGCAGGTCTGGTGTAGTCAAGTGTGGGTTTGGTCTGGTCAAGTGTGGGTTTGGTCTATATAGTGGGTTTGGTCTATATAGTGGGTTTGGTCTATATAGTGGGTTTGGTCTTATAGTGGGTTTGGTCTGGTCAAGTGTGGGTTTGGTCTGGTCAAGTGTGGGTTTGGTCTGGTCAAGTGCAGGTCTGGTGTAGTCAAGTGCAGGTCTGGTGTAGTCAAGTGCAGGTCTAAGTGCAGACCTTATCTACTCAAAAAAAAAAAAAACAGTTTCACTTTCATGTCCCTTTCCTCACTTTCTTGGAATCATTTAATTTCAATATTTTTCCTGGCACTTAAATACACAAATAGATCACATTTAGTCTGACTAGTAACACAGAGTATCATTACAAACAATATACATGTATGTCCATCTACAATGCACCAAACAGGATTTTCCCTGATGGATTTCCTGTCTGCCCTCTAACTGACAGTAATTCAAATAATTATTCTATAATTTCTACTATTCACAACCTCAACTATTTCATTTGCCTAACTACATTAATTTTCGTAAATGACTTAAGTGTTAATAAATAAAGAATGCTTTAGGCCTGGTCCATCAAGTCCAAAAGGTCATCACCTTTATCACCTAAAAGGAAATATTCAACTATAAACACAAGAAGTTTATAAAAGTCAGATCAGGCCGGGAGAGAGACAGACTGGGTTCAACACCCTATAACTGACTATACAGAGAGGCTCCACTCAGGAGGGAGGAGAGAGGAGAGCTTTCACAAGTCGATGTATAGAAAAGGGTAGAAACAGTGCATTTCACTTTCAAAATCACAAATGCCTGATTTTCCAAGTGTTTCAAGACATTTTTCAAATGGAAAGTTTTGTTTGTAAAAGGAGTACTTAGCATTATTTTCTCTGGAAGTTCTCTTGAAATAAGACAGTATATGAACACTCAGAGTAGGATTTAAGACCTTTAGCTTTGTAAACAAAACAACTGCCTTCAGTTGGTGTTTAATAGGATTCTAATCTATTTTAGTTTATCATTTGGTTGTACTTTTAATTAGCTATTGTGTTATAGCACATGGTGCTGATAGAAATTCTCCGAATAGTTTGCTGGCATTGGATTACTTTGTGAAACAGGCAACTGTACAACAAATATGACTTACGATCTTGTGATTCTTGAATTGAAAATTCATCCATCAAATGAGAAAGTTCCTGTCGTTGTTGCTTCTTAAAGTAAGAGTAGTCAAAATTTAGCAATTTGTTCATTTACACCATAGGGACATGATATAGGTTGTCATATGTTGTCATTACCTTAGTACCATCAATCTTGATTACATTGTGCATTTCTTGCTGCCTGGATGAACTGACTTCTGCCATTCTAATATGTGAGAAATGAAATTAATAAAAACTGTACATGCATATACATTAACTACTGAAAATGTTCATCATCCTTACTGTTCTTCTTCTTCGTCTGTGTTGAAAAGGTTGAGTCGGAATCGCTGGGCTGAAAATGAACAGACAATTTGATAACTTATGATAGAAAGCATACAGTCCAGATGGGATGTATTTGGTTAGGACAAAGACCAATGACCTATCTACCAACATTTTAGCAACATTGCATGGGAGGGGGAAAGGGAGCTGGGTGCAATAAATCTATTATTCCTTCTCATATATTCAGTTGCTTTATTGAACATCTAGCAAATACTGATTAATTCAACAAATCTTTTTAATCAAACTGGTTTGCTGTACCAACAGTTATGTCAGTGATTATATAAACTTGATCAATGGTACAAATAAATAACACATTCCCCCACTGCAATGAGGTGTGACACAGTTACCTTGGCTGGACAGTTACAATGTAAGAACACTAACAGTAAAAGAATTTTCATAATAATAAATTGAAGATTCCAAAATGAAAATGTCTCAAGTGATGTTTTGGATGATTCTCGCTTTTTAAAAAATGATTCAAATTGGTTTAAAATGGTATCATTGGGCTGTCAGTTTAAATATCAATATCTCTAGTGTTTTTTAAGAAAAACTTTAAGAAAGCCTAAAATTCGTGGCTAGCAACAGCCTGACCTTTCTTAGCAATGGACCACTGGTCTGCAAAAGATGTTAATATTCAAATTTTCAACTTGTGTTTTGTGTTTTGGAGTCCTGAATTTGTTGTACAGTATACTAATCCAGCTATGTTGGAGTCATCAATTTGTTGTACATTATCATAATCGCTCCACGAATGCATATTTTTACAAAATTCAATCCATTAATTTATTGTATGTTGATCAAGGCGATTTGATAATGGGTAATTAAGTCCTGATTATATATTTCTATGTATTTCTCTTGCATTCTTCTTCTGTGTTCATAGAATCTCATATTCATTTTATTGTTTTTTTGTGCTGTTAGTACGTTGTACATTAATGCGTCTATTACATGGTGGAATGGTAGACCAGTGGCATTGTGGAATAGTGGCACACTGGAACAGTGCATTATTTTGGAACAGTGGCATTGTGGACCCATGGTAGGATGGTACCATGGGAGAGTGGACCAGTGGCATCATGAACCAGTGGCCCAGTGGCATTGTGAACTAGTGGCATTGTGGACTCATGGATATTTTCCTATGATTTGTTTGGAAAAACACATTGAATGGCAAGCTTGTGCCATCCACCATGCTTTTCCAAAAGAAACTTAAGAAAATATCTAATCTTAAATTTACTGTTTTTCTCTTATTCATCTTATAAACTGAAACTTTGCACTTTGAGTTCATTTTGATGGTGATGCTTGATTTAGGGGAGATAGGGTCATGTGACCTGTTATTGCACATGGCCTATTGTAACTTACTTTTAGCACTAGCTGTATTTCCACCAACAAGACGTGCAAGTAGGTTGAGCTCTTCCTTGGCTAGTAAGTTTGGACCAGATTCATGTTCCTGTTCAATTAATCATTCTTAAATAAATGCAAACTAAAACGAGAACTAGTTTGGGCTACAACAGCGTACATAAAGATAGACGCATGACCTCAGAATGTGGTGAGAACAAATCACACTAATTTAACAACCACTTACCATACAGGGAAGATTCGTCACTATTACTGCACTGTCACAAACATGTCACATTAATTCTATGAAGACTACTTTAAAAAAGTACTTAAACTACTGACATTCTGAGCCCTAGCCCTTCATGTAAGGTTCAAAAGTAAATAAATGTAAGTACTTCTTTTGATACAGTACATTTGGGTGATTTTTACTTTCAATTTACAGTTTAATGCATATTACAATTATTATCAGATTTTCTTTGTATAGAAATGACATTGGTGACAATGTTCATACCCTCGATGCTCCCTCACCACATCCACAACCCCTATTATCCTTACTTCTTCAGATTGCACTGATGACACACTTCCAATGTCTTTTTTGATGCTTGGTACGCTTGCAGCAGTAGAGGTTTCCAGGGGTCTTGAGGCAACATACCTGAACACATAAACTGACATTTGTTATCTTGAGGGTAATCATGAACAATCTGCACCGTACGGTAAGTGGTCGGTAAGGTAACGGTAAGTGGTCGGTAAGTGGTCGATAAGTGGTCGGTAAGGTAACGGTAAGTGGTCGATAAGTGGTCGGTAAAATAAGTGAAACCATTTGTTCACAACTATATTCTTAACACATGTCTTACAACCTTTTCCGCCTCTCTATCTCCCCACCTCCCCCAAATGAACTATAGAATTGCATATCCGTCACCAAAAAATAGAAGCGAAAGACTTTCGAACGGAACGACTTGACAACGCCAACAATTTGAAATAAAATATACGGAAGCTGATGTGGTCGGTAAGGTAATGGTAAGGTGACGGTAAGGTAACGGTAAGGTAATGGTAAGTGGTCGACAAACCAAGTTACCGACCACTTACCGTATGGTGCAGATTGTTCATGATTACCATCTTTGAGTGACTGGCAAACTGTACATGTACATGACAAGCTTGTTAAATATGCACAGTCAGTCTCAAATTTATCATGTTTTCCAGCTGAAAAACACAACCACGCATTAAAAAGACCACATACAATGTGGAGTGGCATGTTTAGGATTACAGGCTGGAAAATATTAGAGCAATGCATAGGCCCTAAGTTAACTTAAGTTTTCGAGTTAGGGCCTAGCAAATTTAGGTAAAAGTTTTTAAGACAGGAAATAATTTATAGTAAAACTAACTACTTAGTTTGTAATTTTAGTTGTCAAGAAATAAAATACTTGAAGAGAACTACAACCATTAACACACACATATGTGTAACTCATGAGACAACTTAATCATTTGATGGAGATTGTTATTAAGTCCTAGTTACACACGTTATAAAATGTATAAGGGTGAGTTATTCCCCCTCCCTCTTTCCCCAATCAATGTTGGTTGTCCAGTCTTGTTCTACTTTACACCATGGGTGCAAAAGGAGTCAAAAATGGCACTGTTCATTAAACTTCTAGTCAGTTTTAATCCAAGGAATATGAATTTTTGAAATTTTAAAAATATGCCATTTTGTGCTATTTTTAATAACAAAATGGTGGACTTTTCAACTTTCAAAAATTCATATATATCTTGGGATTGAGTAATGATATCTGAGATATTTTTTCAGCTATATCTCTAATCGTATGTGTCCTTTCAGTGCAGTAATCAAATTTGTGTAATTCTGAATTTCAAAATTCCCCAGGACATTCATTACTGTACATCATTTTCCCACCAAAAATCATCAGAATCAAAAAAACAAAAAACATACACTGTGTTGCCTTAACATAATATACATGTACTGTCTTCATGCCAAGTCTCATTTGCATTGGATTAATACTCTGACTAGAAGTTTAATGAACGGTGCCATTTTTGACCTCTTTTGTGTCCAGTCTGTCTGTGGTAGTTGTATGGGTATTTGCTTGGCAGTAATTCAGAAACATCACAGCATAGTGTGATCCATATCACACTTTACATGAAAAACACTCACTCTCTACTTACATGTTTGTTCCTAACTTAATAACACGGTCTCCAAGCAACTCAAAGGAACCTGGCCTGTCAGTTAAATAATGTTGACAACTGCTTGAGAAGTGAGTTGTTTTTTCAATGTGACCTTCATTGCCAAAATATCTATGAGAGAATTTGAATAACAATTTGAAAGAATGCTTGATGCAATGATGTGCACTCTTGTGTGGTGCATGTGAGAAGGAAATGGGAAATGTACAGGATTTAATTGTAAATTAAACCAAATTACGGTAGATGTTTTTATAGCTTGTCTGATCCTGCAGCATCGGTATTTTTGCATGGAAAATAATATTATAATATTAATATCATATTATTAATATTATTTTTGAAAACCAACACAATAGGTCTAACATGTCATTGTATAGAATATTGCAAAATTAAACTCATCACCAATAGATGAGCTTAGGGCTGGGTGCTGGAACAGTTGAGGAACTGGAACTGGAGTGGACAATCTTGGTCCTTTGAGGTCCCTTGATGGCAACCCTGCCAGTCAGTCAAACAATTTACAGCTGTCAAACTGGGCATCAAATGAGGGCAGGGCTGGGAAGGGCAACAATTATCAGAAAAGAAACCACTGGTCACCAAAACAACAACCACTTACAACAACAACAAGTGGTTATCGGATAGCTTGATCCATGATAATCAACAAAGAAGGACCAGATAGACTTAATATATTAATATATACATAAAGCCCCAAGATAAACCCAGGCACCTTCAACTGTATTAAATAATACTAATATAAAGCAATGCAGTTGACCAGCAATACCTTGAACTCAAACCTGCCTAAATTACCTTAAACATTACAAAACGTTACAAACCTTATTGCTCCGGGTACTTCAGTGTCCCAAGGCACTGGTCCATCCAGTGCAATGACAAATTTACCATTAGAGTTTTGAACTTTGTCTTTCAGGAAAATAGAAACTCTGATGTGCATGTCTTGGAAAAATGCCAAAAGTGTTTGACGTACAATCTGAAACTGGCCAAGGCTGAGGTCGGCATAAGTCTAAAATGAATAATAATTTTCTATAAAATTAATACTCACTTAAAAATATGTCATATTACAGACAAAAACTGCAAAGCATGACAGTGAACAGTGTTAAAACACTAGCTGTTAAATGGCAAATTACAATCTAATGGGTGTGGTTTATTTAATGATAATATATATACATAATGTAATATAATTTAGGTCCAAAGATGATACTACACTGTAGAAGTACAGTAGCTAGCTTATAACGTCTTCGATCACTTCACTACTTGCCATGTGTGTACCAGGTAACACCTATTAATGCCACAATGTTGTGTAAGAGTTATGTAGTGTAATATCATCTTAACACACTTACACATGCATTCAAATTGGTGGTTGTGTCCACATTACCTCATAAAGATGTTTATAAACATTTTCTACTTGGGCACTGATGTTTGCATTGTCAGACACAAAGCTTCTTATTGCATCCATGTGATTATAAGTAACAAGTAGAATGTCTGATGGCCTAAGACACAATGAAACCTGTACAAAATATACAAAGAGGACTGAACTGAAGCTTTAAAGTATCATCAAACTCCTAGCAAAAAGTCATTGTTGTACAAATCGTACAAATAAAAACAGCATAAATTACACCTTTAGTTAACAAAATGTCACTTGTCTCATTTATGCATACTTTTTATGCAAAGGGTTATATGCATGTAGAATTGACAATTTCAGAGTTCATAGTACAAATTAAATTAAAACAGAATTTTTTATGAGCTTTCATGTGTAAGGAATACTTATGGAACATGAAACATAATTTAAGTGTAAAAATATATTTTGTCTTGATAATGTTTACTTAATGACTAAACTGTGTGTGAACATGTTTACTAAGGATACCTACAATCCTTGCCAAGCTTAGTTGGCATGATGTGAAATTTACTTAATATTTCTTTGTATATTCTACACTTTGCGGCCATATTATTGGGCCTCCCTCCCCTCTGTACAACATTGCTGGTAGCTGGTGTCAGGGTTTTCACAGCAACATTGTACAGGGGGAGGGGGTGTAGGGGGGGGGGGAGAAAATCTCTTTATCATTCACTACACGGGTGCATTCCAACAAAATCAATGTCCACAATAACTGACAATGACTGTAGGTAGCCCTAGTATTAAATTCTTTAGAATTTCAGTTTCCTTTTGTGCAGCAAAATGCACAATAGCAACCAAGTGGCAGTAATTTCATTGGTTAAAGCAAACAACGTAGCCCAAGCTACAAAGTATTGTATCATCTAGAGCAATACATGTGACCAAGGCATGTGACTGACTAAGCACATACCTGATACTTAAAGGCCATTGTCATCAAGTCATACAGCTGTAAAATAATAAGATAATAAATTGAGATGTTTCAATAACAGAAATTAATCCTAACTTTTTAAATGATAAGTCAACAAATGTGTTCAAAACAAACCTTGTCCATACTTGCAGTGTTGAGTCTCATAATGGATGCATGAGCCAAGCGGTCAAATACTGTACGCATTGCTTTCTTGGAATAGGTATCTTGGGGCTTAAATAACTCCTCCACAAATCTCTTGTTGAACATTGTACCAACAATGTCATGCATTACTAAGAATATAAACAGCTAATCATAAGTTTTGGTCTGCAGCAGACTTTGCCTGGCAGGTTCATATATACCTGATGTGATGCAACTTTAGTTCTAGTGCATATATGTCTGGGGCAAGTCTACCCATCTAAGGTTTCACATGAAAAGTAGCAGTCAGTCAATCTGTCCTTTATCTGTCCATCCATTTCTCAGTCAGTTAGTCAATCTTTTTTATTGTGAATAAAATTAGCTGATTTCTAATTCAATCCACATGTGAGTCAGCTGAAAGATCCAAAAATGTTGCACTATGTGCAAGACCAAGTTTACACCAGGAGCTTGTTGTACGAAGCTAATGATAAGTTATCCACCGGATAAGAACTTAATATAGTTATCAATTATATCTGCTGGATAAGAATTTATTCAGTGGATAGCACTTATCCAAGCTTCGGACAAACGGCTCCAGAGCTATAACTGCACCACAACATGGGAAGTATCTAAAGTGCTAGTACCAAGCTTATTATAATGATAAAGGTTTATTTTCTGAGGTTTTATCAAAGTTAAAGAGTAGTAGAATTTTGTTTTTTCATTACCCCAAGGACCCTATAAAGCGGTGCCATTTAAGGATAAAATTTACCTACCAATGCACACACGCTGCTTATGGCAATCTACATACTGTCAAATCTTTTGCATGATGATCATGATATGCCTTCTTTGCATTTTGTAAACTCGAAATTGTTCGAACATTGAGCGCTGGAGTAATCTTTAACCAAGGACAACATTTTCAATAAAGGAACATACTTTTACTTATAAAATGTCTCATCTTTCGTTCATTTTTTCTGTTAATTTTGAGAGTTTATGATCATTTACATGTAAACAGCTGCCGGGGCGCCATTGTCAGCAGCGACTGCAGTCAACAAAATTAGCTCACCTTTCCTGGCCTTTTCGTCGGGAATTGATTGGGCTCTGAGTCGTTGATCAAGTATGTAAAGCATCTCTCCTCCAAGGTTGAGGAATAGAATTGGTAAAGTTCGTAACGACATTTTTCACTTGACCAAAACTGCTAATAAATGCTGCTAACTTGATTGCTAACGATAATGGTTCTTGGCAACGGGACTTATACAACCACAGGAAGCCCAACAACTCAATGTAATAAAAGCAACAATTCCTTATTTCTTTTAAAGCCACTTAGGGAAAAAGGATCATTTTTGTTAAATTTATTACAGACAGATGAATTTTATTTACTATTTACCATGTATAAAAAGATACAGCACACGATTATTTTGCGACGCCTGTATTGGGCTACCTGTGGTATCCTGGATCGCGGATGGCCCTGGAGACAACGTTGGAAGGAAGATACAGACGATGAACGATGGAGTTCGTGGAGTACATCAAATCTCCTCTTACTGACAAAGTTTTATTAAAACGAAGACATGGAGTTTATGTGGAAGGAACACTGTGTATTACTGGACATCATATGATCTTCTCTTCTAGAACTGACCAGAAAGAAGAGCTTTTTGTAAGTCTTTACATGTTGAAGCTGTGTTGAATCAGCGTATAAAAGTAACCTATTTCATCCGGGTTAAGGGGAATCAGCCCACTCTTTACCATTTCTCTTATATAAGCACAGTGACTTCGTCTACATTGGTCAGTTTATAACATTCAGATTACCACGACATGGAAACTAAACAACATTTTCTAACAGTACATTCTAGTCACCACAGGAAACCCAACTGTCAACCATCAGTCGACATATCTGTCAAACTAATGGCCAAGATATGACAGATGTGCTGGCCTAGTATAAGTCTCCAGACATATTGGGTGAGACTCAGCCAATATAGTAGAGCACCATGGTCAAATGTTTCTTACTTGAGGAAGCCTAGGTACAAATTCTTAAGAAAATGTTTGGCAAAAAAATGGAAGATAATTTTGACAGTAATGTCTAAAGGTACGGTAATAAAAGCAACAAAATGACTCAACTTGTCTCGCAACATTGCTGCGAAATGAGTTGTTGCAGCAAGTAGACAGTCGCTCAACTTTTTGCAACAAAATTTCATGATGTTGTGCATATTACCACCCCAAAGTCAACTTGTCTCACAGCAAACTGCAAAATGGCTCAGCAAATTGGACCCACAATTTCTCATGTAAGATTGCTTATAAGGTCAGGCAGGAATAGGGGAAACATTTTGCAGAAAGAAGAAACAGATTGATAATTATTTTAGATAAATATCTAATAGATATGGTATAGTATATCATGAAATAAGATATACTTATAAGTAGCAAGCGCAAGTGTCACACCAAACAAGGGATAAATGCACAGAAAAGATATGAAGCAAATATTATTCTGTTTTCTGAGTCAAATCCAAGTCCGAGTCAACTAAATCCAAGTCCAAGTCAAATGGTCAAGTCAAGATAAAATACCTAAAATTTCTTCTTAGTAGACTTACAGTGCTAGTAGTTCTGGTTACATTTACATGTATCTGACATTTTAATCTCAAAATAAAAAAATATCAGCTCAATACAGCATTATTAAATGTGAAAGTTGCATGAGAATTTCACAGTTGATCCACTGGATAGCGGCTAATTTTTTCAGTCGGTACTCACAACTCCTGGCTTGTGCAATTAGGATCCCCTATACCTTTCGTGTGAAATGTGAATGGCTGATTTATTTTGACGTGAAACGTGGTTTAAGGTCTAAAATCTTTTGCATCCACATGAAAGTAACTTTTGACTTTTTTTGTGAACGTGAAAGAGATTTTTTGATTATAGATCTGTGATGCCTGGAAAAAAAAAACATTTTTATGTGATTTCATTTTGCAAAGGGCTATAGGGGACCCTGTGTAATGGCTTGTGTTCTCCCTACACTTCTTGAGTGTTCTCAGCACTTCCTACATTTAAGTGCTATACTATAGTATTATTGAAACAGAGCACAGAAAAAGTTTGTAATTTATTTGACGCTAATCAGACAAATAACTTAGTACTTTATGAACTAGCCAGTATAGCCATAAATTATACTGATGAAACTGAAGATTTTCACACACTTCAGTGCATGTAGTACTGCATTTATTGACAGCACTTGTAATCCAATTTATGACATACAAAATGGATACTTGCAGGAATGCATATTTTCAAGATATTTACAGACAAGCGTGACAAGGAATACATGTATTATAGCACTGTAAGGTTGGGTATTTTTATCTTGACTTCACCATGTGACTTTATAGACTCAGACTTGACTCGAAAATCAGTTGAACTCAGGAGATATATGCAGTGAACTGTTCTTGAGTGTTTGATAAATGAGTAATTGTTCTGTTGTTAATTTATATGCAGCTCTTACATAGTGCAGTTGAGAGCATTGAGAAAAAGATTGGAACAGGGCAGCAAGCTAACCTGATAATATGTTGTAAGAACTTTGACTTGATAAAGCTCCAGTTTTCCAATGCTGAAGAGATGCTGAGTGTAGCCTCATCTATAGAAGCATTATCAGTAATTGGTAAGGTGTATACATGTAATGCAATACAATCATCCAATCAATTCTTTATTTAGACAGCACTAGGGACCAATGCATTGTGACGGAAGCTTTAATTTATGGCTGATTTTTTTTTCCATTTCCTCCTGCCAACTTTCAGCTGACAACAACCCCAAATTGTCCAGTGATGTTGCCAGTGCTTTTTGACAACCCTAATTCTATTGAAACACTGTGGTTTCTATGCAAATATGAGTTTCTTTCTTTTTCTTTCTTTTTATCAACCCAGCCCCCCCCCCCCCTTCCCTACTTCAGTGTTGAGATAGAAAAAGTTTAGTGCCTTTGAATCTAACCATTGAATGTTCAACATATTGCTTAGAGGGGAGGGATTTTTATTTTATTTTTAATTTATTAGCCTCATCATTGCTGTTCGGAAATATAAAGTTAAACAATTTGATAATATATGACAGGGTTGACCTCAACATCATTTAATGCAGACCCAGTTCAAAGTCACAATTCACGAAAGTGTTAATTTCAATGTACATGTAAATTGGTGGTGACTGTAGGCATGCATATTGTTAATTTCTGTTTTCTCCCACAGACAACAACAGTTTAAAGTATCCATTCTTTTATCGTCATCTGCAATCACTAAGTGAAGAGGATGGTTGGGATATGTTTAGTACTGAAATTGAATTCTCTCAAATGTCTACTTCTACACAACAATGGAAGATATCCAATGTGAACACTGATTATAAGGTCAGCTAGTTCAACATTTACAAAGATTAATACAAATTGTTTCTTTGTTTACTATGAGGCTTAATTATCATTATGTTACTTGCATGTTACTATGTCAGTCACCTCGTATATGGAGTATAAGCAATCCCTCACTTGATGCAACTGGAGCCTGGTCATTAGCAATTCAAGAGTTTACCTACAGTAGTCGTTACCTAGATATAATGTGGTTAGACCTAGTATTCCTGTATCTTAAATGTGGGCATCAGACTTTCTTTTGCAACTTTTTGTAATTTCATCTAGTCATCGCACAACACTCTGTTGCATGACAATACAATGGCTGCAAAGAAGACTTTAGTTAATTTTTTTGTGTTAAATTCATAGCATAGAAATTGTACAAGGGAGGGGGGAGGGAAGATAAGAACAGGAATCAGCTGCTGAGTCCTACCAAACCCTCTTGTAAAAAATGTGCTTTATTTCCTAGATATGCCCAAGCTACCCAGCCAGTGTCATTGTACCAACAAGTATAACTGATGATGAAATTAGAGCCTCTGCTCAGTTTCGACAGGCTGGTCGTTTTCCAGTTCTTAGTTATTATCACAAACCAACAGAGGTAATAATTATATGAAAACAAGTAAGAACACCAAAAAAACATTGAATTTTAATACAAATTTATTCCTAGTATTTCCTCGAGTCCTATCAAACAATACAGCACACAGTGTGCGGTGGTCGGTCCAAGCCCACAACTCATTCTTTATTATAAGAACACCTTTATCCTGATAACAATACTAAGAAAAAATAACACGATCTGATCTGAACGTGAACTTAGACCACAATGGCCTAACTGACATGCACATTTCAATTACATACAACACTCCTAATTTACATAATTCCTAATTAGCACAACCAGCTCCCAGTCCTCTCGTCCATTTAGGAAATCATTTCTCTCTCCATTACCAACTCTCTACGATCTTTGTTCATTACAAGAGAAATACATTTCATTCATTCATTTCATCCATCCATCCATACACCCACTAATCCCTCCCTCCATTCATTTGTTAGTTTGTTTATTGCTTGGTCCAAGTAAATGTAGCCTAATAAAGGGGGAGTTGATAAATGGAAATCTGTAACTCCAATTATCAAAGGGCCTTTAAGCGGGCCATTCTTTTACTCTGACAAAGGGCCAAGATTTGAAATGTTAGTATTCATTCCTTGATTACTGCTGCTGCATCTTTATACACAGTCTTGACTAGTGGTTTACTCATTTCTGTTTGGGTGCCTAATTAACAGGGCTAACACTGCATGATAAATGTATTTAATCATAAAAATTTGCATCATAAAAAATTTGAATACTGACTTCCAGTCATGGAAAAGCATTTCCAGTATTTTCAATTGGTGTTATATATATGCTATTGAACTATGCTGAGTATGCAGTACTCTGATACATCATTCTATTTTAATTTTTCCTTAATCAAAAGGTTGCATTGATGCGTTGTGGTCAGCCATTAATATCAGGTGTTACTAACAGAAGGTGTAAAGAAGATGAAAAACTTGTGAATGCTGCACTCAACACACAGAAAAAAGGCATGATTGTGGACACACGGACACAGGCAGCACAACTAAATAGCCGTAGTAAAGGTATTTTTTGTGAAGTCAATATTGTTTATTATGAGTAGTTTTAAGTGTTATTTATCATTAATTATCCTAGGAGGGGGTGTTGAACCTGAGTCTAACTACCCACAATGGAAACGAGTCAGCTATAATATAGAGAAATATTCCACTCTCAATGACAGCATATCCAAGCTTGTTGAAGGTAAGACCAGTTTGAACAGGCAGGACAATGACAATTAAGAGAGTAAAAGTACAGAATTACTTAGTACAAACTCTTGCATCAGTCAATTGCTGGACGTTGTCTATCAACCAAAAGTTGATGGTTTGTTGGAAGTTCCTTCAGTTGGTATTTTGTTGGCCCTTTTGGCTGGTTTATTTGTCAGCTGATTGTCAGTTGTTTGATACTTTGTTGTCTGTTTGTTGGAATGATGTACCAAATAAACTGCCACCCAACACTATTCTTGACAAACAGTCACCCAACAGTAGTCAGAATGATACTCAGACAGGCAATTCATATCTAATTGTAAACATGCAGTTATAAACGCACAGAAATAAGTGTTGTAGGTTTCTTTCAGATTGAGAAAGTCGCCAAACAAATCTGTTGTCAAAAAAGTGTGAACCTGTTGGGTGACAGATTCAGACCTGACAGTTAATTGATTTGGAACATTATTCTTTACTGTTACCCAAATCTATAAAAATGTATAAATCATAGTAGAATCCCAAATACCCCTCAATTTGCCCTGGTTCATTTTAGAATAACCAGAGCTCTCAGCTTGCAATTAAATACTGTATTTTAAATGGATTGAAGGAGTGCATTTACCATACATCACTGTACATGTATGTGGATTTTGTTAGTAGTTTTCGTAAATGCCAAATGATTATGTACTAACTAAATATTGTTTTTACAGCCTCGTTGGACCATAAATTGAGCATGAACTCCTGGTTGTCTAGACTAGAGTCTAGTGGGTGGCTAGACCATGTACAGACTGTTTTATCCAGTGCTTGCTTCGTAGCTCAGTGTTTAGACAAAGAAGGTAAATTCCAATTAATCTCTAAAGTGGGGAGTTGAAAGAGAGGGACTGAGGATGGGTTTCCTTGCCAGACAAACAGTGAGGGTCATTAAATAATTGAGGAGGTCTTGCATTTGCTATACATGTATTACAGCTGGTACATCGACAGCTGCAAATCATTAGATGTTCTTGGATAATGATGCAATTGTAAACTGCTGAAGGTCAAGGAAGTTGTGGTCCCTCCAAATCAAATTTCCTTATCCAAATAGAACCTGCTAATACATGCAGTAGTTGATTGAATTTAGTGAATTTGTTGGATTGTGTTGTTGGTCATTAGGTTGTGAATTAGTGATTGAAAATTAGGTCAGGTTGTTAATTAAATACAGGTTGAAAACCAAGTGCAGGATCTTTCATTGAATTCAGTGAAATACCTTTCAGGCATTTAAGTTGTGAATAGACTGTCTGGTGATAGCAGAGAATAGATTTGGTAAAAATGTAAAAATCGGTACCCATAATTGTACCCATAATTGGTTATTTGTTAGTCAACCTTTCATTTGTATTCTTGGTTTGCACTGACGTCATCATAAATTTTTTCGGGCTTAATATAGAATATTTTTGAATAAAATATCCTGCATCAAAAAAAGCAGATGAAGGTTTGTATCTATACGAAATGTTAAGTCATAAGAATATTTTGATAACGAGATACGAGCGATCAAATATCTTCATTGTTTGGTGTGAAATGTATGGGTCCGCCATCTTGGTGCACAACCTTTGTACACCAACATGGCGGACAGTAACACGAAGGACCAAAATCACGTTAATATCGCTATAATTTGTGTTTTCTATGCAAATATTCACCAAAACAAACTTATTTATCACTAACAAAGTTAAAGTCGTACGATTTGAATCATATTTGACTATATTTCTGCGTCTTTACGATATACGTGACAGTGTTGCGTGACAGAAATTGACTCGCAATAAATCGAAAACCATTCATCGAAAGAACTCAGTTTTTTGTGTGAGGACTTTTCTTAATGATATAAATAAAATATCTAGGAAACGGTTTCGTGCGATGAATAGTTTAGATTTTAGCTTTTCGATGATGTCACATGCAAACCAAGAATAGTCACCATCTGTAGATGGTGATCATGGTGAACTTTTAGCCAACTTTATCTTAAAAGAAAATATTTCTCTGTTATGTGTGCATGGACAAAAAATCTTGGCTAAAAGTTCATTTCAAAGAGAAATTCTAACAGTTTAACAGAAATTCTGTTTCTGCACTTTTTATAATTATTCATCAAGTAATTTAATGATATTATGAAATAACATTTTAGATTATCTACACAGGCAAATAAATATTTGTCAAATGAATATCAATGATAAAAAAATTTAATGTTATGTAGAATGGCTTTATAGGCTGCCAGTGTGGTATCTTTGGTGTGATGGTTGATTAAGGCCCACAGCAATCCCCAAAATGGAATCTAAACAATAGAGATCTGCTTTGAATTAAATATTGTTAGAAAAATGTTGCCTATGCACAGGTAGCCCAAGTTCACTATGAGAGATGATTTACTAGAGATTATAAGGTGACTTTTGACCATAGGAATTTTTGCCTTACATCTTAATGAAATTTAATTACCAAAATACTCACTGACAGTGTTTTCTTGGTGTTCTCAATGTTCTCCTGACTGAGTTTCAGTGATTTTCATTGGGTTTAGCTGGCTCTCACTGATCCTACTGTACATAACAGCAAGTGATAACATGACGAGTATGCGCAAACCACTGGACGGAAGTGGCCTCAATTACGGTTTCAACCTGGCTTAGGGCTACCTCTCTCATAAATAGAGTTGTATATAGTCTCCTCAAAGTTTTTCGGAGCATTACATTCGAGTGCAGAAGTATGAACAGCTAGAAATTATCCTTTCAAAATTATCCATTTGTCCAAGACAATAGAAGTTGGAGACATGCGCAGATGTTATCAGTTGCTGCTACACTACATAGTGAGAGCCAGCTAAACCCAATTAAAATCACTGAAACTCAGTCAGGAGAACATTGAGAACACCAAGAAAAATATGTATTTTGATAATTTCATTAAGATTTAAGGCAAAAAATCGTATTTTCAAAAGTCACCCTATATTTTCTAGTAAATCATCTCTCATGGTGAACTTGGGCTACCTGTGGCCTATGGTATTATTGTTTAGTGCCACAGGGATCCCAGTCAGCTATTAAAAAGTTGACAAATCTAGTAATAATATTGTGACTATACCACAGGGATCCCAGTACTGATACATGGTGATGCTGGATATGATGCCACGCTTCAAGTAACATCTTTAGTACAAGTTATGCTGCGACCAAGCTGTAGAACACTGAAAGGGTAAACTGACTGGTTTAATTGAGCCAATTTATGTCCATTAAGCTGGTCTAATAGTAAGAGTGATTTTCATATGAGTGGGAACACTGTACGGTTACGATCCGATATGGTTACAGCAGGAATTTCGAATGTTTTTATAGAAACTACAGTATGATACTGGTACAGTTACGATATGGTACGGTAAATTTCCCACTCATATGAAAATGACTCTATAGTGTGTTATAAGTCAATATAATATATATTGCCTTTGTAGTTTTCAGGCTTTGATTGACAGAGAATGGTTAAGAGGAGGACACCCATTTGCTACAAGATGCATTAAAGTTGGTGTTTCACCAGTCAGGTATAAAGGTCAGGGACCAGTCTTCCTGTTATTCCTGGACTGTGTTTGGCAGGTAACTTGTAGTCTTACTAAATGTGGTGATAGATCAGTTTTCTTATGAAGGGGGAAACAGCAGGGACACTGTATGTTGGTTATAGTGGGAATTTTGAATGTCTATAGACATCATGGTATTGACATAACTATCATGCCTTGGCAGTTTCTCACTGACCTACAAAAACTGTTCTGTCTGGTCAGTATGGTTTAGATGTTTTACCCATCTTAAAGAATCACTGTCAACCACAGCCCTTTGAGAGCATGATGCTTTACGGCAGCTGTTTTCAGTGTACTGGAAAATGGTGGAGCCTTTGTTGAGATCAGCTTTGGAGATGTGAAATCTTCAAGTTCCCAAATGAAAACAAAAACATGCATGGGCAAAGGACTGTGGTTGACAGTGATTCTTTAAAGTAACTGTTTAAAGCTGTGGTTGTGGAGTTAATACATTTTAGTATATTGGTTCTTATAGAAGTGAGCCCTAAATGAGTATCTACAAGTATTTGATGAGTATGTGAAAGTCAACAAATAATAGTTCCATATGATTCGTACAAACCTGCTATAATTATATTTCTAAAACTCAATAATAATTCATAAGCAAATAGACCAATTGAAGACGTTCATTTGGTCACGTGTTGAGACCTTTATACCAGATATAAACACTGATGCATAAACATGAGTGTTTTATCAAAATCAGTTAAAACACTCATTAATAAAACATCATTTGAAAGTATTATAGCAATGAAGTCATGAAAAAAATCCATTTATAACTGAAGAAATAAGCTTATCATTTTTTCATATATATAGGCATGCACAGAATAATCAAATTTTCATCCCACACATAAAAAGAATTCTGAACATCAGAATAGAGTGGCATGACTCTCATTAAAAGTTTCGTCGTACTGTACGAGGTCAATGATCCGACAACTATACTGAGACCTTGTACTGATATAACACTCATGCATAAACATGAGTGTTTTATCAGAGTTCGTTAAAACACTCATGTTTTATTAATGAGTGTTTAACTGATTTTGATAAAACACTCATGTTTGTGTGGGATGAAAATTTGATTATTCTGCGCATGCCTATATGTACGAAAAAGATGATGAGTTTATTTCTTCAGTTATAAATGGATTTTTTTCATAAATTCATTGCTATAATACTTTCAAATGATGGGTTTTAGAAGTCATTTAAAAAACTCGCTGGTCGTGTTTTATCGTGGATATAAACGCTCGGCCTACGGCCTCGTGTCTATATCCACGATAAAACACTCCTGCTCGTTTTTTAAATATCACTTATCAGTCCAGATATTCTCAAACATTAATAATGATTCTAAAACTCATTAATAATTCATAAGCAAATAGACCAATTGAAGACGTTCATTTGGTCACATGATAAGACCTTTATACCAGATATAAACACTGATGCATAAACATGAGTGTTTTATCAAAATCAGTTAAACACTCATTAATAAAACATGAGTGTTTTAACGAACTCTGATAAAACACTCATGTTTATGCATGAGTGTTAAATATCAGTACAAGGTCTCAGTATAGTTGTCGGATCATTGACCTCGTACAGTACGATGAAACTTTTAATGAGAGTCATGCCACTCTATTCTGATGTTCAGAATTCTTTTTATGTGTGGGATGAAAATTTGATTATTCTGTGCATGCCTATATGTATGAAAAAATGATAAGCTTATTTCTTCAGTTATAAATGGATTTTTTTCATGACTTCATTGCTATAATACTTTCAAATGATGGGTTTTAGAAGTCATTTAAAAAACTCGCTGATCGTGTTTTATCGTATAATAAATCTGCACCATGTGGGAAGTTGGTGGGAACATAGTCGATAAGTATAATCTGTGGTAAAGGAACACCACAGGTAGCTAGCCCAAGCTCATTATTAGTGGCTGCTTATAAGAGAATGTATGTCACTCAATAATACTCAAAATTTCTATCTTAATTTTAATAAAATTCCACGAGACTTCTAGAGTGTGTTATTCATGCTTTCTTCTAACCTCTGAATGAGTTTCAGTGAAATTCATCAATTTTAACTGCTCACCCTAGCCACACCCCATTTATGAGTTGCTAGTATAGAGTGAGCAGTTAAAATTGATGAATTCCACTGAAACTCATTCAGAGGTTAGAAGAAAGCATGAACAACACACTCTAGAAGTCTTGCAAAATTTTATTAAAATTAAGATAGAAATTTTGAGTGTTATTGAGTGACATTGTATGCATGCATGGTAACTATTGACTACTTACCATACAGTGGAGATTTTTCACTATAAGAGTTTGAACAGGTACACAAGTCAGGCACTATAGAAAACAGAAATTTCATTTTGTTTTTCTAGATCTATCAACAGTTTCCTTGTTCATTTGAGTTTAATGACAAGTTGTTGTCCTTCCTGCATGAACATGTCTACTGCTCACAGTTTGGTAAGCAATATTGCTTTGTAGTAACTTTGTAGTAATGTTTGATCTCATGCAATGTAAAATTGATTTAAATGTGCAATGTGTTCTAGCTCTTGCATACTAATATTGGAGGTATTTATATATGTAATCAGAGAACATTAATTTGGTTCGATTTGGCATGATATCAGGGCAAGTTTGGTTGAGCCATGGTTCATATTTTGGCAAGATGAAGGTGAGCCAAAATACCCATGGTGAGACCAAATGAGATCTGATAATGTTTACAGCTTATAGAAACCAGTTTCAATCTGTTTAAGCTGTTAATTTTCAACTTGGACTTTATAGGAACATTCTTGTGTAATAATGAACAAGGTCGTGCTAATGTAAAGCTGAAGGAGAAGACCATATCCCTATGGTAATGTGCGAAACTAATTTACTTCATCTTACAAAGTTAAGAGGAACATAACACAGCATGCAGGGTAGCAAATGGGTTGTACACGACATCATGACCCCTAAATAAATGAACCATGTGATGAATGTCTGAACCTAACTCTGTGGCTATGACTGTGGAACATGATTTACCATTTTAGAAGCATAAGATACATGATTTACCTATCAGATTCCCATGATGTGTGACTCACCAAACAGCATTAGACCAATTCAAGCTCGACATTGAATTATGGGTAACTGGGGAAAGATATAACTATATATTAAGGAATTGAATGAATGGCTCTGTACTAGTCCGTTGTTTGTTCTTTTCGTCTCTGTATTTATTTATGCAAAAAGTATTCATCTGAGAATGATCTATTATGCACTCCCAGTATTGCCCACATTGCACTTTCTGAAATCCTCATATCTTACCAATACTGATTGTTTTTGTTTTGAATCCACCAGGTCCTATTTGAATCAAGAAAGTGTCCATAGTTCAATGTTAAATCCAATGTATGAAATAAATGTGTCTCCTATTTATCCATCTACTGCTCCACAAAGTTTGGTAAATGTTATGGATTAGTTGATATACAACAACAACAACAACAACAACAACAACAACAACCACAACAACAACAACAACCACTGCACATGTCCATAACCAACCACTGTATGGGTACATAGACTAGACATGTACATGACCAACCACTGTATGGGTACATAGAGTAGACATGTCCATAACCAACCACTGTATGGGTACATAGACTAGACATGTACATAACCAACCACTGTATGGGTACATAGACTAGACATGTACATAACCAACCACTGTATGGGTACATAGACTAGACATGTACATAACCAACCACTGTATGGGTACATAGACTAGACATGTACATAACCAACCACTGTATGGGTACATAGACTAGACATGTACATAACCAACCACTGTATGGGTACATAGACTAGACATGTACATAACCAACCACTGTATGGGTACATAGACTAGACATGTACATAACCAACCACTGTATGGGTACATACACTAGACATGTACATAACCAACCACTGTATGGGTACATACACTAGACATGTACATAACCAACCACTGTATGGGTACATAGACTAGACATGTACATAACCAACCACTGTATGGGTACATAGACTAGACATGTACATAACCAACCACTGTATGGGTACATACACTACACATGTCCATAACCAACCACTGTATGGGTACATACACTAGACATGTACATAACCAACCACTGTATGGGTACATACACTAGACATGTACATAACCAACCACTGTATGGGTACATACACTAGACATGTACATAACCAACCACTGTATGGGTACATACACTACACATGTACATAACCAACCACTGTATGGGTACACAGACTAGACATGTACATAACCAACCACTGTATGGGTACATAGACTAGACATGTACATAACCAACCACTGTATGGGTACATAGACTAGACATGTACATAACCAACCACTGTATGGGTACATAGACTAGACATGTACATAACCAACCACTGTATGGGTACATAGACTAGACATGTACATAACCAACCACTGTATGGGTACATAGACTAGACATGTACATAACCAACCACTGTATGGGTACATACACTAGACATGTACATAACCAACCACTGTATGGGTACATAGACTAGACATGTACATAACCAACCACTGTATGGGTACATAGACTAGACATGTACATAACCAACCACTGTATGGGTACATAGACTAGACATGTACATAACCAACCACTGTATGGGTACATACACTAGACATGTACATAACCAACCACTGTATGGGTACATAGACTAGACATGTACATAACCAACCACTGTATGGGTACATAGACTAGACATGTACATAACCAACCACTGTATGGGTACACAGACTAGACATGTACATAACCAACCACTGTATGGGTACATACACTAGACATGTACATAACCAACCACTGTATGGGTACATAGACTAGACATGTACATAACCAACCACTGTATGGGTACATAGACTAGACATGTACATAACCAACCACTGTATGGGTACACAGACTAGACATGTACATAACCAACCACTGTATGGGTACATAGACTAGACATGTCCATAACCAACCACTGTATGGGTACATAGACTAGACATGTCCATAACCAACCACTGTATGGGTACATACACTAGACATGTACATAACCAACCACTGTATGGGTACTGGGTTGACATGTTCATGTAATTGTGTTATGTTAGGTTGTTTGGTCTAGTCTGTTTTTGAAGTGGCAAAGTTCACAAAGGAATGAGGAACGGTTTTGGAAAGAAGTCAAAAGAATTCAAAGCAGTAATGTAGAGTTAAAAGAGAAAGCCATGGCACTGAGAAGGTAAATAATAATGAGATTGATGTAAAGTGGCTTGGAAGGTTTTTCTTTTACTACACTTCTACTTGTCATTTTATTCGAATCCTGCTACTGGTTGTGATATATTTACCAATATTAGTTTTCATCGCTAATCGTGCTGGCCGACCTTTATATAACGTCCTGATATAACTGTCATATAAATGGAGACGCAATGCCTACGGTTTAATATCCTTAACTAAGACGATCTGAAGGTCTAACCACTTTCACCTATCCTCAATAGCATAGCGTGGCGGTTCTAAAAAAGATAGCGAGGCGCGAAGTCTGTAGTTTGTTTTTACTGACCACTTCTTTTTGGAAATAAGTAATGATTTCATGACAAAATGTATTTCTCTCCGTCTTCTTTTCAGGACCATAACGGTTTCATATTCTAAGTCATGCATCTATTATCATGTATTGTAAACTATATTTAGAACCGACGCGCAGCGCTGTAGATGTACAGGCAAAGATCACGAAACTGTAATTGTACTGGAAATAACACGGAGAAACATACATTTTATCATAGAAATACTGCCCATTTTCCAAAAATGGCTAGAAAAAACAAACAAACAAACAAACAAATAAACAAACAAACAAACAAACAAACAAACTGCCAAAATCGGACTCAAGGAGATGACAAATTGGAATTGTGGTTTGTCTGAGTTGTGACGTCACTGCTGGGTTGCCCTATTATTAAACACCCTGTGTAGATCTGGCCGGATATCCTGACCTCCCGCACGAAAGACCGACACTGAGCCAACAGGACGGTGGTATAATATGTAATGAAAATTTTGAATTTCGAACGACATTACCTTTGGAATATTCAACAAAGGCTGGCTAAAATCCATTTTGGCAAAATATCTCTATTTTTTGCGTTAGTCTTTGTTAACTTTGGCTTCTTGTGTACAAAGTAGGAAACACCAAAACTGGTAGAAAAATCCATACGGCAGAATGCCTATTGATTCATAAAAATTTCTCATTAACGAAATTTTGAACTCAACCTATTTAAATGAGAGGGAGCAAGCTCCGAGAGTAAATTATTACATGCAACAAGCTCCCGCAGCATGCTCCATCATGTGTACTAGTTGTGCAAAATGACCAAGGAGCGCGTTGCGGGAGCATGTTGCGAGAGCAAGCTCCCTCGCGTGGACCGGCCTTTTAGTTACTGTTATAGACTACTTTGACCTCTTTGACGTTTTGAGCAAAATTATCTACTTTTACGACGTCTTATAGTTCAATGACCAACACAGTGCCCCCACTTGTTATCTCGGTTTTGACTTGCCTCTTTAATTGACCAACGAAGGCTCCGAAACTACTTTAAATTAAGGTCATTTATACAAAAACGTTTTGATCAAATTTGTATTGCAGTGGAACCCGGCTGGTACTCTGACGGACACCATCGGGACGAGATGCAGTGTCTGTGTTTACCGGGTGTCGGTATAACCCGGTTTGGTCAATTTACGTTATGATGCCAATGGGTTGATTTTGAACGTAAACATTGAACGCGTGTCACTGGTGATGTTTATTTTTGTCGGGCCAGAAACTCTGAATGCATGTAATTAGCGATCAGTTTAAAGATGAAAGGAACAAGTGTCCGTTGTCCGTATTCACCGGTGTCCGTATTAAACGGGTATATTCTATAGGCATCTATACGAGTTTTGGCCGGGACAAAACAACATGTCCGTACTAACGGGTGTCCATAAGGTCGGGTTCTACTGTACAATGATATCTTTTCGTTGCCGAGATACACTTCACTTGCCACATACAAAAGTATCAAGACGAGGCTACATGCATAAAGCTCAGTCATTCGTAACAAGATAAACGTTTTAGCACGTAGCCTCGTTCTAAATCCTTTATGTGACAGGTGAATCATATCTCGGAACTGGATTATTTGTCAAGGGAAAAATAGAAGTGTGGTTATTGAAAAACTACTTGGGCCAGCTGAAATATACCTTTACCACAAGGGGCCCACCTCTTCCTTTTGAGAAATATTTAAAAAACGCGAAAATAAAGGAAAATATCGTTAGAAAATAATAATAATTGTCCGAGAGAGGTTGGGAGCGAGCGTTGAGAAGGGACTGGGAGCGCTCCGCTCGTCCCCAGCCTCTCTCGGACAATTATTATTATTTTCTAACGATATTTTCCTCTATTTTCGTTTTTTTTAATTATTTCTCAAAAGGAAGAGGCGGGCCCCCTGTGCCTTTACAAGTTGGGCTAATTGTTATTCCTGTATGTAGGGAATATACAGCACTGCAACACAGTACCATGGAACAGCTTGGTCTTTGAGAAATAATTTAGTTTTTACAGTAGATCTAGAAACGTGGGCTTCAAACTAATCAGGATAAATCTTAAACCAAAGACCAAAGATAACGCCATTTTAGTTTGAACGGAAGGCCAACCAAAAAACATGCGTTTTCAAATTCAATTCGCCCACTCTCTAATTAATCGAAAAGAAATTAAAAACGCAATCTTTTCTTCCGTTTTCGCTAATCACAGTGTTTTCTTAAAGTGTGAATCAACAATCGTAATCGTATGGCCCATTATAACGGAATTTTATTACAATTTTTGATTCACAGTAGATTTTAAGTCTCGTTGCGATTATGATTTCGGTTACTATGTAAACCAGTCTTTAGTGAAGGTAAAACACTTATATTTAGCAATAGTTCCTTCACCGTAAACCTGGTCTCCTAGGAAGCCGACACTGAGTGCGCTCTTTATCCCCCTGTCAATCAGTGTCCCGTTTCAAAGGTAAATATAAAAAGTAAAGTCACACAGAAGAGGAAGAAGACTGAGTACGCAGACTCAGTAGTGTACTGCACATTAACAGTGCTTTATTCAAACGTGATAAATGCGATACTGAGTCTGCCTATAGGGTTGCAGATTTCGTATGAGTGTGAAACGGACCGCGCCGTGCCGTGACCGTGTCAGTGCCGTGATGTCTATAAAGACATTCGAGATTCCTGCCGTAACCGTGCCGTGACCGTGCCATGCCGTTTTCACAGTCATACGAGATCTACTCTATGCTTGCGTCGCTAAACTAGCTTTTTAAAATCAGTTAGTTTTATAATCAGCCGTTTGAGATTGTTTGAAAAATTGCTTTACTCAAAGTGCTAAATATTTTGAACTGTGTGTGTCCGACACTGATCCTTGTAGTTCAATATTGAAGGTCAACTAGCCATGAACTAGCAGTGTTCGTCACACAACGCATAGCACAGGAGATAGACAAGAAACATTTGATATATCAGACAAAGCGGTGAACTTTCGTAAGTTTTAAGGGAACAGCTCTGCTCGCAGCACTTCACTTTCTACTAGAAATAGCTAGTTCCTACATAAGAAAATGTAATTTCCTACCCTTTCCTACCACAGGAAATTTCAATTTTAAACCACTACAACCGACAATTTAAGCCTTTTCAATATATAATAGCGGCTCTCTCATGAACGATAGATGTGAAGCTTGTACTCGAGATCAATTATTATTTCTTATCTCAGTGTAAACTTTAAAATATCATTAGACATTAACTATTTTTAACAACATAATTTAGCGAATTTTAGCGAGCTCCTAGCTCGAACTGCTAAATTTTGTACTCACTGAAATTCGTATCCTTGGGCATTCCTGGTCAATCGTAGTAAAAAAATCGTCATTTTTCCTACCGAAAATCGCAAGTAGTCCCTAAATTTTCCCCTAGAGAAATCGCTAAATTTAGTAGTCACCTTAAGGAGGCTGGCCTGGGTTTTGGCAATACTCACCTACCTAACCTTACCCGCTGTCACAGAGCTCTGTTGAACTAGCCATTTCCCTGAGCAACTCCTCTTTTAATGAGTTTTTGTTGGATGATATGTTAGTTTGATGAAGATCGGCACTAGTGCGGCCACGCCCCGTTGACGTCACTAAAATAGCTTGCTGCACATTTTCTCGATATCTAGACTTGACCGCGGAACTACCAAACATATCAGCTTCAGCCTGTAGCTAAAGCCAGGCGACGTTTAAGAATAAATCTATGTGAGTGTTTTTGATGAAAATAATGTGATCATTGTTTGTATTACTTTGGAAATTTTTCTTGGGGAAAAGTTTTGTATTATTAAAAAGGCCTGAACAAACACGGACAAACCACACATTTTTTGTTATCAGATTTTGTTTAATGCCATCCATAATTCGCAACGCGCGCCCGTTGAGATGCATTGAGATGTGATTTGATGTTGCATTGCTTTTGAGATCTATATCTGGCGTTTGACAACATTGTAAAAACCACCGAATTTTGGAGAATGTTTTAAGACATGATTGTCATCAAAGGTCTTCTTAATTTGGTTGGCATGGTGTTTTGATAGAACCACGTTTCGTTTCGGATTTGCCCAAACGTTATTCGACAACGCCGAAAGCCTTATCCAATTATTGTACCGTGACGAGTTTGATTCATTCATTGTGCTGATTTGCGATAATTCCACACCTCTCTCCAAAGGTAAAGGAGTGCATTGCATGGTACTGCAGCCCTAAGGCTGACGTCCCGAATGTACTGTTTGATAAAATAAGGAAAAAGCAATCAGCTAACAAAAAATGATCAAGCAAAACTCCGACTGTTCCCTCATAACTAGGAAACCTTTCCTTGTGAAAGATTCCAATATGCTCAGGTACGACGTCGAGCGTCAAGATTTTCCCAGGAAATCGCTTGATGGCGTACCTTTTAACGAGTAAATCATCAGTGGCTAGAAACCATTTGATAGAAGCTGATTTTAGATGAACATTAGATTTAACGATGGCTTCTTCAACAAGACGCGCACAAGAGAAGAAACTCTTAAAATTACGTGTGTTAGGAGGACGTTGTCTTCCAAATACTGCATCACCGATTCTTATATGTAAACCAATTACTAGTGTTGTTCTATTAATAAATAATAATCTTTTGACTTCTCTCAGCTTTCTTTCAAGATTTGGAGATCTTCGAAAAAGAAAGTTATAAGAACATTGTACAGTGAAATGTTTCAGAACTGGTTTAACCAGTCCTAACTTGGCAGCTTTGCGAGATAAGTAGGGATTGAACCAGATTTCCTGGCCAAAGTTCCAGGTAGCAGTTATTCGTTCAATTGGTTTGTCAAAGTATTTTTCAAAATCCACTCCATGAAACCATTGAGCAAACTTTGCATAAATATTACTAGGTTTGACATACTGTCCAGATTGTAGATGTTTGGGCAAGCCCTTGCCCCAATAATGTGTTCTTGACTGAAGGGTTCCTAGGTGAGAACTATTGTAATTCCAACGGATTCTATTTGGCAACAAGAAACGTTCTAACTCTAAAGATGTCGGTTGATTCCAGTCGATTAGAAAAACTCTGTTAGTGAGTACAGCCAGTAGTAATAGAGATGCAATACCTCCAATACGATTACCATACCCCGCACAGCCATAGCCTACACCTTTACAAGAATAAATCAAAAACCGTTCAGGACGCTCGGATTGGATCATCTTGTCATGAAAACTACTATAGCGCTCCTGCCAGCCATTTCCACAACTTGTGGGAGGATTACGGCGAGCTTGAATTGTTTGTATGTAGACACTTGATAAATTAACTTCACTATTCTTATCCCATAATCCAGAGGAACTAGTAGTTAGGACGTCACTCGATGTGTATTGGGCTCTTCGTGGTTTTGTTTGTCTGTAAACTGTTTCGTTTGAGTCGAGCAATGTATTGCCTGGGTGGAAGAGAAACATTAGACAAATTAGTACCTCGATATACCAGCTGAGTTAGGAGATAGCCAACTTACCTAACCTTCCAAGTACCAGTAGTAATACTAGTATACAAGCAACACAAACAGCTATTTGTTTGAACGAGAAATATCTCCGAAGACATCTTGAACGCCACAGTAGTCTCATAAAGAGTGATGATGGTTGTTTAATGAAGATAAAACACTGTAAAGAACAAAGGCAATCATAGTTAGCAGTAGTCTCTTCTTCCCACCAGAGCAATTTTCGTACGACTGGCACGGTATAACACCATCATACGTTCAGGGCAATTGTTACAAAAGTTCATTGTTCAAAAGCTAATAGCAAGTATGTTTGACACGGTGAACGGTTGAAGCGGCGCCCAAAACACGAGCGGAAAAGATGGCCAGCCTCTTGGTGAAGGCCAGTCTGGATAGAAATGATGAAATAAGCTACTTCTTATTTAACTGATTGACTGACTGACTAACGGACGGACGGACTGACTGACTGACTGAGTCCAATAAGGTCTTTACTGCATGCTACCGGCATTGCTTGGGTATTTAATTAATGAAAATGAAGCAATTCTTGTTACCCCAAATTTCCTTTCGGTCGTACAATCACCAATCGTCGATTGCCATTCTCCCCGTCAACCTTTTTTGAAACAAGACGCTCAAGCAGCATACACTCGGAATATCCGGCGCTCCACCCCTCCCGTCGCATGTCCCGCCCCCATGCACCTGCCCCTCGTCACCTTCTCATCCCTTCTCTTCGTAGTCGAGAAACAGGCCTCTTTTTACGTCGTCCCGTTTCAGCGGTACCTCAATAGGTAATAGAGAGATGAAGAATCACGTAAACGGGAAACGGCAGGGAGGATCACGTGACTTCGTCACGTTTTGCACTTAAATAAGACAGTATCTTCTAGCGTTAACGTCCTACTTGAAATGACTCGGATTTGAGTTAAAACGGCGACCGCCAGACACAAAAAGACAATGTCACGTGATCCAAGTTGCCGTCTGCCGTTTCCCGCTTATCTCTTTAATGTTAGAGGAGGATGGACAACACGACCGCAGAGGATCACGGCTAAAAATGGGCCAATCAAATAATCACATTTGAAAGTGTTGTTGCGTGACACATTTTCCCTCTGAGTTCATAACATGACTTTAACGTGGACTTTTTGCTTGATCTTGTCTATAATATTAACATTAAAATCAGCTTCATGTGATCGCCTGATTCTTATAGAACAGAATGATCAAAAAATAATTGCAAGATAAACGAGAATTATTGAGGAATTTTGGTGCCGTTTCAACTTCTCCAGAAACGTGCTGTCTTAGATCTTCTCACCTATGTACTTTCAAACTATGTTAAATCACATTCATTTACAAAATTAGCCCCCAAAAATAACGTATCTGAGGAACGGTTTAGGGAGGAGGGAGAAATGGCTAAAAAACGTAGGGAGGGAGAAAAGAGGCAAAAATATGGAGGAGGGAGATTTAGACTCCTGTTCCTCTCCGCTCTGAAAAGTTAAATAATTGCTCTATAATTCTGAGGGGTCGCCCCCCTCAGTCGCTTCCGAGATATAGAGAGTTTGAAATCGTAACACAATGACACGATTTAGACTAGGCGCATTTTCGAAAAATCGGACACCTGGAGGCATTTTGGGGTAGAGGCTGGTAACATAACTATTCTAAACTGATTTTTTATGCTAAATGCGAATATGACTGTTACCAAGACGTATTCTGCAATCTTATACGTGTAAATGACTTATTTTGTGAATTGCTACAGTCATTTCATGCTAACGGCTTTTTCGTGTAATTCCAAAAGTTCCCAAACTTTAAAACAATGGCCATAGCTGGAAAGAGCATATCAAAATCAGTAAAACTGTGAAGTTTGAAGGATATAAGTTGAAAAATCAAGGAGATACGAATTTTCAAAAATCGAAATTTGTCGGTATCTCTTGCATAACTGTAAGTGTTTTCATACAAATTCTTGGGTTTTTTTCCACTTTTTTCTGTGCCACATCCAGCGCGTAACTCGATGTCATTAGGGAGCTTAAGCAGGAGACGTTTTTGTCAACGCGGACGTTACCGCAGTGTACGTTCTTCATCCATTCGCCATCATAGATGATATGTCCGTTTTCGTTAAGCAGATGTCAGTTAAGGCTTTTTCGTCTTGTACCAAGAACAGCAACCTCATCTATGACGGCGAACGGATGAACGAAAACGCGCGTGGGACGTCCGTGTTGACAAAAACGAAAGGTTAGGGACTTCGAGCGACGAGCGCATGCGCATAACTCGAACTGACCTATACTGACTTACATCGTCGAGCTACGTAAATAGTACGTTTACTTGGAATTATCAGATTTATTATCTCTTTTCATCTAAATATCTAAATAAGACTAGGTTTATGTGATTGTATTAGTAATAATCGAGTTCGTATTTTTAGCAAGATCACTGACAGCAAATCTAACCGAAAGAGAAAAAGAAAAAATAATCAAAGAAAATAGAATGAAATAGCCGAATAGTTTATTTCGACTATGAAACACGACCTTCCTTATCCGGTGTAGTGGAAATGCATGTGAATCGAAATTCTGATTCACTGGAATATAAAATTATAAATTCTATCAAATCATTACGTACATAAGGGTTACCATGAGATGCGCACGCACAGCCGCAAATTAGTCGCTCAGCTCACTTTCGAGTACGATGTACCGAAACTTATAGCTTGGGACGTGTCCCGGCTATTATATAAAACGACTTTTACCATCATTGGTTGTCGTTGTGAGCAAAACAAAAAGATTTACAGAGATAAGGTTATAGCTCTGCAGAAGGCTAGGGTACGTAGTTGAAAAGGAAATACAAATTACCGACATTTTATTTAGAACCACCTTTGATAGTCAGCTGCTATTCCACGAATATATGGCTCGATATTTTGGTCTGTGAGATATTGGGCATAGAAAAATGTGAGTCGGTACTTAAACACGGCGCATTTTAGCACCATATAGCTAGCTAGCTAGCTAGCTAGCTAGCTAGCTAACTAACTAACTAACTAACTAACTAACTAACTAACTAACTAACTAACTAACTAACTAACTAAGGCCTAGTTCAAACGTCGCATCTCGAATGCAATGCAAATGAGATGATAATGAGTAGAAACAAAAGATTTGACTAATTTGCATTGAATTCAGCACATGTGAGATTCGACGTTTAAACTAGGCCTAACTAACTAACTTGCTTTCGAAGAGTCGGGTGTTTGGAGAATGAAACACCATCTAAGTACCGGCACGAGAACGAGAGCGAACAAGCACCATGAAGGAGGAAAGACGAAAAGCACGAGAGAGAGTAAAAAGTAGTCTTTTATTAAAAGGGAAATTAACGGATGAGATCAGCTGATTTAACATGTATAACATGTATAAAACTTTATTCTGACAATATATTATGAATTTCATGATGTAAAGCAATCAAGTAAAATCGCGAGTGAAAAGCACTACATTTCAGCTTGTTTGAAAGCAATGACCATTCAATAATCATGACATAGGAGGCCCAATCCACACAAACTAAGAAGATGGTATGCCTGTGTATGGACTTTCACCGTACAAAGGACGAGGCATTGGGGGGTCTCCAACACCACTCACCACATCACCGCACGAAAAGTCAACGAACCGACAACGCAATAGTTTAAGAGTCACGTGATTTACGTGGCTTAAAAACCTGCCCGTATACAGGGTTAATCCTATTTATCAGATGAGTTTCATTTTGTCGTCTGATAGGTTTAAAGAGTGCGTACATCCTCCAACAAATCTCACCCAAAAAATGATTCCTCTCCATTGAGGCCTCGTACCGTTCAAGAATGATATTCGAAGAATATTCTGACCGTGTGTCGTTGAACTACGTTGGACAAAAGTGCACAAACATCTGCTCCGAACTCCGTTGATTGAGGTTAAGACTATAATCCCGCCAAACGGCTGTCCTCTCGGCCATCCCAAGAACACAAACTGTCAAACAAAAGCTCCCCTGCCCCGCACCCTTGAGTAGTCAAAATACCTAAGTACGATTAAAATCGATTCATAAAAAGCCTTTAATCCAACACAAGAAATATGGTATGGTTTGACCGAGAGGTTGTCAAATCACGACGTATGAGCAGCAGGAAAAGAAATAAAAATTGTTTTAGGTTGTGGTTGCCGTTAGCTGACATAAATATTGGAACGGTTTTTGATAAAGAAAATTCAAAATTATTATGACAACTATTGTTTGTTTTAACAACATTAGAGTTGACAAATCTTTTTTAATAAAATAGTTAGTTTCATCTATGTTAGTTATTATAATTTTTTGTCACTGAAAATGGAAAGCTACCGAGTGGTAAATTACAGCAAAGCTTAAAAACATAAAAAGACCGTAAAATTAACCAAACCGCCTTCAAAACATCTAGAATCCGACGACAAAAGTTTTCCAAGTGAAACCCATGTACTCAAACATAAGAAAATGACAACAACAACAACAACATCAACAAAAACAAACAAACAAACAAACAAAAACACAGGACGATCAATAAGGCAAATTTGTGATGCAAAGCTGTCACTTTCACAGCGACTTACGGCAAAGCTTTACAAGTAAAAGCTTAAAAATAAACTATAAAACAAACTAAGTCTGCTTGAAAATATTTACACATTTAGGAAAAAATCCCATGAAAACATGTAGGTTTACGCACAAGAAAGTACAGTAAAGTGCCTCAAAAAGCAAATTTGTAGTCCACCACTTGCAATCACTTTCAGAGCTTCGTTTTTTGGGCTTTCGATGACGTCAATGTATGTCGTCGACCTCGAAATAATGAGCTACCAGAGAGAACCAGTGCAAAAAACCGAAACAAAAAATACTCCAAAACGCGTTAAATGCACGTAGGCTTTAGAAACTGAACATGCTCTCAATGATTGTTCAGGACTGATTCAAGTGATCCCCTTCCGCTCTCCCTCCCCTCTCTCTCCAAAAAATAAAAAATAAACAGATAAATAAATAAAAAAATAATAATAAAAATAAAAAAATAGCATCTCTCACAAACTGTGCTATTGAAGACGATACAGTAAAAACCCGCATATAAGAACCACTGTTTTTCGAGGTTAGGCTAAAGTGGTTCTTATGTAATTGGTATTTAGTGAGAAATTAGGCTAAGGTGGTTCTTAACTGGTTCTTATATACAAGGCAAAAACAATTTCCATTGTATATGGTGTTTTTGTCATTTAATGAAAAAAATCATTTGCTTATTATTATCAAGTACAAGTAATAACATATTGTATTGTATATACATCACCTAAAACATTTGTAAAGCATATATCTTGTAAAAATTTGCAATTGGTCATTCAGCCTGAACTTATATTTTTTTCACCAAAACAAACAACAACAACAACAACAACAACAACAAAAAAGAACATAAATCCAAATCAATGTTGAAACCTTTTATATAAGAACCAGTCTAATTTCTTAGGCTAAAGTGGTTCTTATTTAACAGATGCTTAAAAAGCAAATTTTAGCCTAGTGGTTCTTAATCCACTGGTTCTTATATGCGGGTTTTTACTGTATCACGTGCTAGCTGTTGGCTAGAGACTTAATCAGCAAGATCAATGTTCATGTAAAGTCGTTCTCCATTGTTTTTCTGAATGACTTTTGCTTTCAATTAATACTCAATGTGACTTGATAGACTAAAATGATCTTTCTTTCAAGAATTGTTGTATTAATAGTTGGTTTGTAGTACATGTTCAGTTACCAACCCGTCTTATTCATTTCATGCACAACATGCAGAATTGATTTGGGTACGTATGAAATCACTTGAAGTAAATATATTTCGCAGTAACGTCGTGTTTTGGTGATTATATTATTCCTCTTATCTAAATGGACAAACCAAGCGAAATATAGGTTCCAATCCTTCTCTCACTTATATGGGAACGTGCCTCCAGACTCGGCATTAAGAACTACTACAAGACTACTTCATGGATTACAATCACTAGTACTTAGGCAGGTGCCTATAGCAAATTATCTCAAACCCAAAATAAAAGCTTTTGTGGTTGTCAATCTTTTATATCTTATCACACGGCCACTCAAAAGCGGCTCACACACAAAGTTTACCGTCTTTCAACCATTCACTGGTTAGGACTGGTTTTCTTGATTAAGCGAAGGCAGAACAAGTTTATTACAGTAAAGACATTCGTGATAAAAAAACAAAGCTTTCAACAAAGCAAAAACCTCAGAGTCAAAAGTTATCGTAATGCATATCAGGTTTGAGGCAAACCAGGAATTATAACAAAGTTTCATTCGTTGGTTGCTTTTCTGAGGAACTACTTTCATTTTCAACCAGTTTTCGACTGTGTGTATCTATTCAAATACACTCTTACGTGCGTGACCTTAAAGCGAAACCCAATTTCCCGCTGATCTTTGTTTTTAGAGAGAAAGACAATTCTACAGAGGCTGGACTTTGCTACCAGAAAAGAAAAACTAAACTGCCAGCTTTTTGAGAGTTCTGACAAATAGTTCAAGAATCATGAATGAAAATAAATAAATAGACTTGCTTACCGTGTGTGCTGGCGTCGTTCCTCGCTATGTATAATATGTTGAAGGAGACCTTCCTGCTATCACTGGGTATCGGCAATTCAACCAATCAACTTTAGACATCAGCCATTTACCTCAAAACAGCGGGTTTCACAGAGAGATCGATATGTTTATGAATCTACAGTCGCTGTTAAATCAGTGCCGCGACCACATTCATTATTGATATCTCTAGAAATAAATAAATGCTTGAAAGACAATTTCAACATTCCACTAACGATATGGGGTACCAACACAGTGGGAAAGAAGGTATCAGATTTATCCAACTCATGTACATTGAAACCAAAGTTTTTGAGGCGCTTTTACGCCAAACATTCTGTTCAATTTTTCATTTTATGATCAATACCGTGTAAAACAGTGACTTCACAAGAAAATGTATTTGTTTAAATTTTAAATCCGAGTTTTATAATAGAACAATATTTGTTGTAAAAGTGAATAATTTATGTAAATGAGTCTAGAAGGAGTCGTGAGAGTTATGCCTAGTTCAATCGTCGCATCTCGTGTCGAATGCAATGCAAATGAGATGATAATGAGTAGAAACAAAAGATTTGACTAATTTGCATTGAATTCAGCACATTTGAGATTCGACGTTTGACTTGGCCTTAGTCGTGAGTCAAGTCTAGTGTGAAAAGAGTCGAGAAGACTAAAAAGTCTATTCAAACGAGGACTACAAAGTCCATTCTACAGGAAGACCGTAAGGTCAAGTCAAAAGGAGTGTAGTATTCAATCTAGGGTCAAGTCATTCAATAAATCACACCAGCGTAAACAGAGTATTGTCGGATCAGTGCACCATGCACTAACCCTCGCACAATATTCATCTGTCAAAGGTGACGTAGTTTGTAGCCGTGTACATTGGAAATTCTTCTAATGCTACACAGCTAATGCAATACACCTTGCTAGGTACGTAGAAGCGAAAATGAAGTTGCAAATGTTATGGCGCGGTAAGGGGAAGGGATCCCCTAAGGGCGCTATGTAGGCTATGATGCGGCTTCTTGTCTAAACCCTGTGACCGGGTGTATAGGGGGAAAAATCGAAATGCAACTTAAAAAATCAAAACTACGATGTAAAATAAATAAATATGTGACAAATGAATGTAAAGGAGTCATGTTTTTTCCTCGACTAGTGTGTACGCTACACGTTTGTCTTGCTAAGGATTTTACGAGTTTGTCTCGTGTTCGTACGTATCTCTTTTTTTGTTTTGTTTTTTCCCAAGTTAGTTTGTCTCGTATTTAGCTTTGTTTTTCCTAAGCCAGCTTGATGCAAGTTTGTCTTTGCTAGAATATTACGAGTTATTCCTATGTTAGTCATGTCGCGAGTTTTGTTCACTAAATATTGCGAGTGTGCCTCGTGCCCGGCCTTGTGTTTTTCTCCAGTATCCTTAGTACACTGTAAGTTTGCCTTGTACGTTTTAGTCCACCCTTGGTGAATATAATTTAGTCTTGCTAGGGTATGAGTTTGTCTCGTAGCTTTGTCTTTAATAGTAAATATGCCTAGCTAAAGGTTACGAGTTTGTGTCGTGCTCTATTGATGACAGTTTTACGGACATGTATGTCCATCTCGCGCGTGCCCTAATATAACTGCATGATGGTTTGAGTTTGCCTCGTGCCTGCAAGACAAGTTACAGTGAACAGGTCTGGTGGACTGAAAAAAAATCTGTAAAACATGGACTGGACTGAAAAAAAAAATCTGTAAAACATGGACTGGACTGAAAAAAAATCTGTAAAACATGGACTGGACTGAGAAAAATCTGTAAAACATGGACTTGACCGAAAAAATCTGTAAATGACATGGACTTGACCGAAAAAATATGAAAAATTAACATGAACTTCACTAAATTCGATTCTAATTCAGCTTTTGTTTTAAAGTATATTTGTAAAAATCACATGAAGAGTAAAATTATAACTTCTTAGCTGTATCAGCGAAACCGATTGGTGATGGTTTTATTTGCATCTGAATATGTTTTATTCTAAAGATAAAGCCATTTCGTTAGGTCTACTACAAACCTGTATAAAAAGTTAAAGCTTAAAAGCAAACAACCAAACAGAGAATGGTTTTTAATAAAATCAAAACTTTTTAAAAACAACTGAGACTCGTGCTCTGTACTCCGGGACCTCCATGAGTACGTTGGTAACAGTTTCTATTCGCGTTTTTCGCCAACTTAAATTTTTTCAATTTCTGTAATTTTTTCTGATCCCAGTTTGAGAAAAGGAATTGATAAATTTGGCGATTATTAATATGATTTTGAAAGTCCTCGATGGATCGCGCTCGGGGATAGCGCCATAGAACTCGCTGCACTCATCCAGACATAGTGTTTCGACACAATGAAAAATTTGCATTTTACTGAGAGCTGCATCAGTTCATACTGCGACATGCATCTAAACTACTAGCTCAACCAAGTAAAGTAAGTGGAGTGGAAATGATTAAAAGTATCCAAGATAGTTAAATATGCCAATTGAAGCTCCAAAAAGTGACGAGAAAAATATAAATCGGTAGAACGTTTGTCTAAATCCTCTGGCACTCATATAATCTGACAAACTGTGCTGGGCAGGCATTTCCTGCCTCGCTGTTCAGGTATTTGACGAGATTATCAAATTTCCAAGACAATCCATTTGTGATTATTTATTTTCCTAAATCAAATTTAGTAATATGTACAAGTAACGGGAAGACATAAAATTTGGTAGTTTTTGTTGATCCTCTACTATGGACCCTCGACTGTGGACCCTCGACCCTGGACCAAAAGGAAATTCCTGTTGGTCTGACTCTTGCTCAATCATAGATCACATTTAGACTCGCAAATCTAAGCATTTGGAAGGGTTTAACTGCAAATAATAAACAGCATCACGACCAGAGTGCTTAGTATACTTTTTTCTAGAATCAGTGGCATGTCCTAAATCGTTACTTCGGTAAAGTAGAATCGAATTTAGTGAAGTTCATGTTAATATTTCATATTTTTTCGTCAAGTCCATGTTTTACAGATTTTTATCGGTCAAGTCATTGTTTTACAAATTTTTCTCAGTCCAGTCCATGTTTTACAGATTTTTCTCAGCCCAGTCCATGTTTTATAGATTTTTTCTCAGTCCAGTCCATGTTTTACAGATTTTTTCTCAGTCCAGTCTATGTTTTACAGATGTTTTTTTCAGTCCAGTCCATGTTTTACAGATTTTTTTTCAGTCCAGTCCATGTTTTACAGATTTTCTCAGTCCAGTCCATGTTTTACAGATTTTCGGTCCAGTCCAGTCCAGTCCAGTCCAGTCCATGTTTTACAATATGCCCCGAACAACCGGCCCCTGGCTGATATTTAAACTGTTGTGTTTGAAATAATGTAGACAGCAGCAAAATATCCAGTATTGCTGCTGGTTGAAACATCTACACCTATCTGATATATATTTAAAACCTTACTCAAAACCTTCCATCCTACATCTATAATCATTATGTGATTTCAGCAAATGTTTCATAGCATGTGCATATCATCAACTTTATAATCATTATTAGCTAGCCTGCTTCATACAAACAGCCCCTTACTAAGGACCAGCAGAAAAGTTGCTCATTACAAAGCATGTACATATTGAACATGTGACTGCTTGTTTAAAGAAGTCAAACATAAAATAAAATACACGTACCTGTCCCACTGCCAAGATCCATTACTACACTGCCCTCTTTCCAAAACATTTCAACAATCTTGGCATAGGCAGTGTAATGTGGGACTGCAAACAGCTCTTCCCCCTCACATACAACTTTCTTGTGCTCCAATGAGCACTCAATAAAGTTGCTTTCTTTGGCACTGACCAGAGCTCCACTCAATTGTCTTTCAATTGACCAATGGCCGACCACAAAACAATCAATGAGTGGGGTCATTTTCAAGCCTAAAAAAGAAACACCAATAAAAACAGTGAAACTTAATTATAAAAATCAATGGTCTTTACCCTTGATTAGGAATAAGGGCCTTTTTACATGGAGATAGGGTCACCCAACTGGAAGGTCAAAACATAGCCTTCCTTTACATGCAAACTCGACAAGCAAGGGTCACCCCAGGGGTAGGGCCAACATCATGGCTTGGTCGCTAAGCTTTCCAAACAACAAAATGGCGGGAAAGCGTTCTCTTTTGGTGCTACAGTTTTCCTCTTGTTAGCATCCTTTGCTACGGTTTTTCAGTGCTGTGGCCTATTATTATCAATACTAATAGCTCAAAGACATTATCAAGGTCGTCATTTTGACGTCAATTGATGTCATTAGAGATAGCCCCCCCCCCTTAGGGCCACCTCATCTTGAGCGTTTACATGGCTTAAGCAAACGAAAAGCTGTCACCCTACCTAGTCAATAAGGTAGCCCTACCCCTTGGGTGACCCTATCTCTATGTAAACAGACCCTAAGTGTCAATTCTCAACTTTGTCCAAATGAAATATGGGGCTTTCAAGGTTAAACCTGTGAATCTGTTCTACTTTTACGTTTTGGTATTAAAGATGTCCAAAGTTGAAACAGGAAAAACACAACATATTACCAGGTTAAATAGGGGGATTATTTACCTTTAGACGGAGATGTGTTTTTCTTTATAAAGCCAATTTGGGTGTCAAAAGCTCCCTCTCTCTTCATCTCTTTTTCTACATATCCTTGACAGCCAACAGGGCAGATGATTACAATATTGAAGGAAGACGTTCTTGTAAAATTTAGCCGAGCAGCCAGTTTGATAGCTCGTGATGAAGAAGTTTTTGCATCCTGTAATAAAGACAAACATTTGTGTTTTGGACATGCCAAGGGGAATTAGGTTGATGAATACACTCCAGTGGTTCAAAATAAAGATTTCAATTCCAGGCTATCAGGTCAAAAGTTTAACAACAAAATGTACAGAAACTTGCCCAATAGCCTCAAATTGAAACCTTTTTTTCCTGAATCACTAAAATGTAATTGCGATAAAAGCCATTAGAACCTTTTTATACCACATATCCAGTCATGTTGTGTATTACTTATTACACTCCATCATGGAGAATAAATAGTTTCTGGAACTAAACAATCAAAATTTAAAATTAAACAAGAGGTACACTTACCTTGCAGGATAATTGTAATTCTCTGAGTGTACATGGAGCAATTATGACCTCATTATGCGATCCTTAATCGCGCATGCGCAGCAGCCCACTATTCAAAGATCCATTGTTATGGAAATCAATTTGTATAAAAAGGTAGCAACCCGGATAACCGTCCTCTTCTTCTTGAGTGCCCCCTGTAGGTAATCTTTTGTCGACGATTAAATGAATGGGAGGGACATGTATTTTTTTTTTTTTTTTTAGATGAAAAAGAGCAAAAAACCAAAGGGAGGGTAGATGAGGTCATAATTGCTCCATGTACACTCAGAGAATTACAATTATCCTGCAAGGTAAGTGTACCTCTTGTTTAATTTTAAATTCTCTTCGTATACATTCCGCATTATGACCTCATTATGCGCTCTTCAAAGCAGAGGTGACAAAAGAAACAATAGACACGTGTGCACACTGTCACACTTAATTGGGTTTATTAACCTTTCTCTTAAGTCACGACAAAATCATTTGCTCAATAGATACACTCGAAGGTGGACACCTTTTATAGAATTTCGAGAATGTATTCTCGTTGGACCAATTGCCTAACTTTAAGATATCGCTAATTGATGCACCATTGAGAAAGGCTTTAGATGTAGCTGCGCTACGGGTGCTGTGAGCTGTGTATTTCTGCACATCAATACCAGCTGTTTCCAAAACTTGTTTAATCCATCGAGCTAGAGTGCTTGACGTAACGCTCTTGTGAGGCTTGCAATATGAAATAAATAACTGAGTACAGCCATTTCTTAGTGCTTCTGTTCTCTTAATATATTCTAATAAATGCAAACGAGGACAAAGAGGGCAGTTGTCTCGTAGTGCAGGAAAAACGACGTTTACACTCTCATGGCCTGGTCGAGTAGTTTTAAGCCTATCACTGACAACAAAAATTATCTTATCTTCTTGAATTTTCATATTGGTGACATTTAATGCCTGCAAAGTTTGACCTCTTTGGGCTGATGCTAAGGCCAATAAAGTCACTAATTTCAGTGAAAGGTTTTTCAGAGTGAGTTCATTCACAGGAAACAGTCCTCTAAGGTATTGAGTCACCTGATTCACGTCCCACGTGTCATTATATTTCGGACGAGGAGGATTCACTTGGAAAATACCTTTCATGAAACGAGACACTAGATGGTGCGAACCTAAATCTCGACCAGAAATAGATTTGATAGTAGCTGATATAGCTGATCTATATGTATTAACTGTATTGTAAGATTTGCCTTGATCAAAAATAGTCAACAGAAAGTCAATAAGCACCGTTACAGGGGCTTGAATGATATCAACCTTGAGTTGATCACACCAGCTGACCCACATGCTCCATGGTTTGCTGTATTGCTTGCCTGTTCCATGAGTCCAAGACTTGGTGATAATTTCGGCAGCCCTTGCTGAAAGGCCTTGGCTTGTGAGGGCTGACCTGATATAGGCCAAGCGGCCAGACGCATCTGATTGCGGAGAGGGTGCAGGCGGCCGTTGTGGTTCAATCTCAGCAGGTTGTTCCATTGGGGGAGCAGGACAGGACGATCTGTTAGAAGGCTTAAGAGCACTGGATACCACGCTTGGGTTTTCCACACTGGTGCAATCAGCAAAAGTTGAGCCTGATCTTCTTGGACTTTGGATAATGCTTTGGAGATCACACTAAATGGAGGGAAAGCGTAACACACTAAGTTATGCCACGAAAAAGAGAATGCATTGGTTGCCCAGGCCCCTGGGTCAGGGTGCCAAGAGACATAGCGCTCAAGTTGGGCATTCAGGCGAGAAGCAAAAAGGTCGATCTCGGGCCAGAAAACTCGCTGGCTGACCCATGTAAACACAGTCGGATGCAGACTCCACTCTGTTCTGTCATTAAAATGACGAGAACCAAAATCCGCACTACTATTGCACTCGCCAGGAATATGTTGGGCAGTTAAAGAAATTCGGCGCTGCATGCACCACGACCAAATCTCTCGAGCTAGGTTGTTGAGCAGTGGGGAATGCATGCCCCCCATTTTATTGAGATATCCCACTGCTGTGGTATTATCACTCTTAAGGCACACATTGGCATCATTGTCAGCATAGCATTTTAAGGCGAAAAAAGCTGCTAACAACTCCAGATAGTTGATATGAAATTCACACTCGTCAGGTGTCCAGTGGCCACCCGAGGTCTGACCGTTGTAGCTAGCACCCCAACCCAGCAGGCTAGCATCCGATTCAATAGTATGGGTAAATGGGGGATCCCTTATAGGTCTACCATTGAAAACCCGGATATTATCGATAACCCAGGATAAATCTTGGCGGGCTAAGGGAGAAAGTACGACGGTATCGTCGTAGCGCGCTCCTAGGGATATATCGGACGACTTGCATGCTTCAACTGATCTGTAAAAAAGTTGCAGATACTTCACAGCTGGGAAGGCAGATACTAAATTCCCGGACACCTGCGCCACCTCCCTTATGGTCGGCTCAGTTGTATTGAGAAGTCTCTTGCAGACTCGGACAATTTTATCAACTTTTTCCTCCGGTAATGTCAACGTGTAACTTGTAGAATCAATTTGAAATCCAAGAAAAGAAATGGTCCTTGACGGGTCAAGGTGGGATTTACCGTAGTTGATTTGAAAACCCAGATCTGAGAGCAGACTAGAAACCTGGCGTGTGTGTTCACTGCACTGGTGCGCTGACGATGCAACAATGAGAGTATCATCTATATAATAAGTAGTTCGAATTCCTTGAGCTCTCAGTAGGGCGTAAACAGGCTTTAAAATTTTGGTAAATGTCCTTGGGGCTAAACTATATCCAAAAGGGAGACAAACAAACTCGTAAAGACGATTTTGCCATAAAAATCGCAAATATTTACGATCGTCGTAGTGAATAGGAATGCTGAAATAAGCATCCTTCAGATCAATAGAAGCCATGAAATCGTCACGATGAATCAATTGTCTCGCGAATTCTATAGTTTCCATTTTAAAGCGTGCCTTACAAACCCATTCATTAAGAGGTTTAAGGTTGATCACCGGTCTCAAATCACCTGTTTTCTTAGGGACAACAAAAATATTTGAAATAAATTCTTTAGAGCAATGCTCAACTTCAACAATGGCTCCTTTGGAGAGCAATTTCGAAACTTCACTCGAAATGGCAGTTTTTTGCTCGTCATCAAATCTTGGAGGGATGGGAAATACATCCTGTCTCGGCTGCGACACAAATTCCAGCCGATACCCTTGGATGGTTTCAATGATCCAAGGATCTGAGGTGATTTGTTTCCATTGATCAACATAGTTTGCTAAATTACCGGTGCAACTCACATGATTTAGGTCGTGGTTTTTGAGTTGATTTGCTGAGACTTGGTCTGGTCTCCTTTCTTGGAATACGTCTGGTTCCTGGATTGGTCTCTTGAACTGTAGTTCTTGTAGCCGTATCCTGGATTTCTCTGCCGCGGAGCTTGATATCTGTCCCGTAAAAAAGGACGCGAGCTATCGCTCCTGCGGCGAAAGTGCTTACTCGGCGTTTTTGTCGACGTAGTGCTGGAAGGCTTGAAGACCTTGGAAGTAATTTTGTTGGCTTTGGCGATTTCGTCAACGTGTTTCGCCAGATCGTCGCCAAAAAGCGATTGTGTTACAGGTGTAGACTGAAGGCAAAGAGCCTGAAAACTCTTACTCAACTCAGGTTTGAGGTTTTCACGTCGCTTGAGAGACGTTTGGTAGCAAGCATTACCAAGGAAAGTCAGAGAGTCTGACAACACACCCAACAGCTCCTTGGGCTTCGGCTGAGTGTTGTTCTTTTTGGACTGAATAATATCGTCAGCCATTTGTGCCAAAGCTTGACTAGCTTTTACAATCGACTTCTGTATTTCTTGCATCCCGAGATCACGTAGTTTTGACGCACGTGGCAATTCGCTCCAGAGCGCTTGGTTGACTTTAGGAATGCAAACAAGCGGGCAATTTTCGAGTGTTTTATACTTCTCGCCAATGGCTTTCATTTTTTCTTCAATGGGTTTTTTGGTAAATGCATCAGTGATTCTGGTGGCAAGCGAGTTGCTAATTTTAGGACCGACGTCTTCTGAGTCAAAAACTGATGGAGGCAAATCCACCTCCTCGTCAGTACTTTCACCGGCATCCGTGCCTTCTGAACCAGAAGCTAGACTCAAAGTAGGATCAAATACTTCAGCCTGTGTAGTGCCGTGAACTCTTGCAGAATTAAGCGAACCGCTTTCTGCAGAATATTCGTTTGTTTTACGTCTCTTAGCAGATTGGAGCGAACCGCTCTCTGCCTGGAAGCTTTCCTCCGAGATTTCATGGTGCTCGGTTCGGCGTTTTTTAGCCTTTTGTCGTACAGGGAGCGAACCGCTCTCTGAAGACTGTTGAGTGGCTTGGGCCTGAGACTTTACAAGGCCAGCCAAATCTTCGATAGCCTTTGACATACGGTCTAAACCAAGGTTGTGGTGAAGTTCAGCAATGTCATATCGATCAAATGTTTCTTTTCGTCCTGGGACTGGCCCCACTGAAGGTTCTTGTTCTTCGGCAAGAAGTTTCTCCTCGGTTTCGTCTCGTTCGGGACTTGAGGACATGGTTGCTTTTAAGACTTGTGAATTCCGGTCTCTCTGTCAAAACCAATAGAGTCAATAAAAAGATAATATACGTTAACCTGTGGCTAACAGTAAATGTAAACGAAGAAAACCAGTGAATTCAAAGTCACCAAGTGACGTACTGGCTAAGAAGTGGGCTTACCTGACTAGCTCAGTGCACGAAAAAAGAAGAGGACGGTTATCCGGGTTGCTACCTTTTTATACAAATTGATTTCCATAACAATGGATCTTTGAATAGTGGGCTGCTGCGCATGCGCGATTAAGGATCGCATAATGAGGTCATAATGCGGAATGTATACGAAGAGAATTTGTTATGACCTACATAATGATCAGTATACCCATACCTCCGATTTCCAGCCAGCGTGACCAATAGTGAGCAGAACCCCAGAATTGAGAATGGGCATATGGGCATCTACATTTTCATATAAATCAAAAACAGCATCTATGTCCTCCTCACCGTCATTGACATTTCCTGTATTTTCCAGTAGGGCTGTTAGCTTTTTTAGAAAGCTCTGGAAATAATGGCTGTTTTCGAGATCTCCCTGAAAATAAATGTAAAGATTTATATATAACTGGTGACATACATTATGTGCACATAATGCATGTAATATTGTGACCTTGCTACTGAATAGCTGTGTACTTAAAAAAAGTCAAAAATATCCATGCAAAACAGATGTACACACGGATACTAGGCAATTTACCAGCTCTGCTGGTATGACAACATGATTCCAAAGCCTTAGATTTGATTTGATCTAATTAGAGATTGCAATGAATGTTCTTAAAAAAGCAAAAACTAATATCAGAAAAATGCCCTTGAAAGCCATTTTGAAAGATAGATCTAAGGTCTTATTAGCACTTTTTATATAATAATTGGCATATTACGCGTGCTCTGATTGGTCGAACAACCATGTGTGATTAGAGTACACACACATAGATGGCTTCATTTAATCTTACGCGCGCTCTGAGCTGTTGGAATGTTTTGATAAATATTATATAAAACAGATTCCATTTTTCCGTGCGTCTGTACTCTAATCGATGCACAGAAGACGTCAAAATGCGGTGAGAACAACAGTCACGCCACTCGACTTCGTCTTGTGGCATACTTTTTTGTTCTCACCACATTTTTACATCATCAGTGCATCGATTAGAGTACAGACACACGGAAAAATGGAATCTATTTGTTAAATATCTTATATTTTCTAGGGTATAAAAGAAAAAAGCATGTGTTTTTTGCTTTGAATTCATGCAATATCAGTTTTTTCTTTAATAAATATAATAAATTCTTAACTATAATTTAAGTGTCCAAGTCAGACTTATAGCACTTAAGCACTAACTGGGGGACACTATGCTGTCACATTCACACTCACTACAGTACCGCTCTCGAGTAACGTCCCCTCTACTCGCGAGTACGAGTGTCGAGTCAATCGAGTACTTTTTTTTGAATCGCGAGTCCCAGTATTTAATGAGCTGAACCAAAACAATAGGGACTCGATTGACTCTAGACTCGATACTCGCGAGTCAAACGAGTGAGTTGTAACGTCTTTCCAATCATCCAGTTTAATAACTCGGCGATGACAGAATGATGTACTGTATTTTAGCTACGGCTGTGCATTTTTTTATCTTTAGTTTTGATTCCTAGAAGTGCATTAATTAGCATAACATGTCCGCATTTATGAATATAAATTTATCGCAAGATATGTTGTCATCTTCATTGGATCTGTCGGACTTTACTGGCTATTTACATCTTTCTTTGATTTTATTTAGATGTTATCAGAACGATGTTAAATAAAATTGCCTTTGAGATTTTCACACAGCGGCTAATTGACCGTGAACTCTTAGATGTTTATTTGCTTTCTTTTGTTATTAGTCACGGCAAGCTTATTTTCAGAAAGCTCAGATTCACACAGTCTTTTGTTTTGTTTTTCTTGATATGAATCTAAAATATCTATTTCTAATTTTCAATAAAGCAGATAATTGTAACTTTGCTGTTTACAGTGCAAATCTCAAAACTGTGACCAGTGTTGATGTCAGTGTTCGTATACTGTTGTCTCGCCATCCTCTAATTAGTGCTTAGATACATTTAGGAGATAAGATGAGAGAATACTCGGTTGCTAATTGCTCTTTCAAAACAATGCGAAAAATAGTTATTCATACTGTACTTCTGGTCGTTGCGTTACAACGGCCTAAGACTTAAATGTAGATCATTTGCTGGACTCGCGAGTCCAGCGAGTCCAATTCTTTTGTCTGCAAATCGCATGTCAAACTAATAACCCGGGACTGAACCATGAGTAGTTTTAAATTTAGATGTGTTTTCTAGTGACTCTAAGAACACCACCACCATCTGATTTACTAGTTTTATACACAATTTATTTGATAATTCCATCTCTTATTCAAGTACAATAGTTTGTTATCATGACTGTTGCTTACGCTTTGGTTTTCTGCGTAGCACTTCATCAATGCGGACTATACACTCTCTCCACACAGAGGCCTGATTACGGGGTGGAACTTCGTAATATTTATAAACAATGTTTTTCACCGTTTCAAGTTTCAAGGCATCAAGTGCTTGTTTCCCTTGTTTACCAGCACAGTCCTATTTCTTCGCTCTTCTTCAGTAAATATTTCCTTAACAACTAGAGTGGCAAAATGCCCATGAGACATTGCAGTTGAACGATGTTTGACACAAAATTCTTCAAGAGATTTGTCTAACTCCTGATAATAAATTTATTTGTCTTGGTTGCGGTAGCTCTTGAATATGACATGGTGCTGGTTCGGGGTACTCTGGTTCGGCAGCCTGGAGTTCAGTAGCAGCATGGCAGCTTGAAAGTTTTTGGATCTCGTCCTCCATTCTCTCTACTTCGTTAGGATTGTTGACTGATTCATAAGAATTTCTTGGAGCATGATCTCTACGCTGGACGTACATGCCCCCGGTAAGCAATACAACGACGTTTTCGCCGGGGAAGGAAAACTAAACGAAGAACTTCACCTAGAAGTGAACAAAGAAATAACACCAGTAAAGCTTCCAGTCAGAAAAATTCCAGTTGCACTCCAACAGCCTCTCAAAGATGAACTGGACCGGTTACTTCAAATGGGAATTCTCGCCAAAGTGGAAGTCCCCACAGATTGGATATCAGCAATGGTTTGTCGCACGCAAACGCAACGGAAAGATCCGCCTGTGCATCGACCCCAAACCTCTCAATCAGGCAGTAAAACGAAACCACTACCCACTTCCTGTCATTGAAGATCTGCTACCACGGCTCTCCAAAGCCAAGATCTTCACAGTTGTTGACGCTAAAAATGGATTCTGGCACGTCCCTCTTGATACTGATAGCAGTCTGCTAACCACCTTTGCCACGCCATGGGGCCGGTACCGATGGACGCGGTTGCCATTTTGGAATATCACCAGCCCCTGAGGAGTTTCAGCGTCGTCTAGACAATGCCTTAGAAGCCCTAGATGGAGTACAACCCATTTATGACGATATCCTAATCTATGGCTGTGGAGACACAGACGACCAAGCTCTCGCGGATCACGATCAAACGCTTCACTCTTTACTACAACGCTGCAGAGACAAAGGAATCAAACTCAACAAAGAGAAGTTGAAATACCGACAACGAGAAGTCACTTTCATGGGTCACGTTATCACAGCAAATGGCCTTAGACCTGATACAGCTAAGATTGATGCTATACTCAACATGCCAACCCCTCAGAACAAACAGGATGTTCATCGACTGCTTGGAATGGTCAACTATCTCCAAAAGTTTTCACCTAAGGGACCGGTCATTATTTAGAGCAGGGGAGGGGCTGGATGATTTTAAGGAGGGGTTAAAGTTTTTACGAGACTCAGAAGGAGGGGTTTTGAAATGCACACGCATGAAAAAGGATGGGTCTTCACAAAAGAGATACAATCTTTATGAATTTTTAACAACTTTTAATATTTGGTCAATTAAATCTATTCTTCCACGTGGTGGCTATTCGACCAGAACGTAGGATGACATAACCATCATCAGATCCACTCTCCTCATCGCTGGACTCATCTAGGTCATCTAGCACTAAATCATCTTCTGAATCGGACATGTTTTCTTCATCATATTCTGAATCTGACATATTTTCTTCGTCATATTCTTCTAATTCAGCTTCGTTTAGTTCTGCGGCTTTGAAATTTGCAAAAGCAACCGCTTGTGTTCGTGCTTGGTCAGTCTCATTTTTTAAAACGTGACTTATGATGCTCTTAATTTTATCACCCTTTAATGCTTTTACTCCAACAAGGAGATTATACTTGTTTAAATACTTGATCAGTTCGTAAACTTTTAGCTTCTTTATTTCTCCAGAGAGTACTAGCTCTTTCCAGTTGTAATCACTGAATGGCTTCTCTTTAAGGTGTTTTCTGTCACTTTGTCTTTGAATGGACCTCATGTTCGATCGATGTGCAATGTCTTTTAGGTGCTGAATGTACTCTTTAAGTAGTTTTTTTATCAACTGCAAACTTAATGGCAAACTCATCAATATTATGTTCATTCTCCAAGTTTCCCTTCGTAAATTCTTTTTTAATATTTGCTCTGGGCTGCCAATCATCGATGAACCGCCCACTGTTTGGTGTTTCGAAAGGCTTCATGTAGTGCCCAGAATTATTAGGATCTGGTACCGGAGCAGGTATCCGTTCTTGCTTTGGTCCTACCCAGTCATGCAAACGGCAAAAATCACATTGCTTTCCTTCTTTGTTTAGGCAGTCATTCTTTAGGTATTCCATGAAAAGTTCACCTGTGTTATAATGGGCATTATAGAAATCCCATATTTTCTTGAAATATGCATTTCCAGGTAGGTCTTGACGTTTTTTCTCAGTAGCCTCCATATATGATGCTAGATAATCGCGATTAAAGAAAAAGCCGTTATCACTTTTCTCAGTCAGAAATGCCTTTATGTACTCTCCGAGCACGGGAGCGTCATCAATTCGTTGCCGTATTTCTTCTGCAACAGCCCAAGCATTTTTCTCCATTCGATTGCTCTCATACTCTTCATACTCTTTTACGTCCATGTTTTCAATTGCTTCTGTTGACAAGCCCTCAAACCTTTTGAACTTCTCCCAATCTAGGGTTTCACCATCAACAAGAGCATCACCGCAACCAGAATTTGTTCGTTCTGCCTCATTTTGTCCTGAGTCTCCACGCGACCTGTGAATTCTAATTCGATAGTCTGAATTGAGTATTCTAGCAATTTCTGCATCTCTGAATTTTACCTCATTGTTACTAACACCGACACCTGGGCCTGCATCAGTGAAATCTGCCCATTTTGGCTTGACAGCTGGCAGACTGAACTCACCAAAAAGAGCTGAAAGCTCTTGGCAAGAGTTCTCAAGATCTGTAAACATTTCAACTGGAACTTGCCAGCCATTTGTGGATTGGGATCTTCCAGTTGGCTCCTCAAATTGTCAATCTTATGCCGAAAGGTTTGTAGA